>JAYKTE010028427.1:0-15350 GCA_036873565.1 Xipholeptos notoides
AATGGTTGATATGGATTAAATAGTGCATATTGTGTCATTCAAAAAACTAAGTGTGGACAAAAAATAACGTTTATCAATAATGATTGTTCTCGGCATTAAATGACCCAAAATGGTTGATATGGATTAAATAGTGCATATTGTGTCATTCAAAAAACTAAGTGCAGACAAAAACTACCATTTACCAAAAATGATTGTTCACAGCATTAAATGACCTAAAAAGGTTGATATGGATTAAATAGTGCATAATGTGTTATTCAAAAAACTTAAGTGTGGACAAAAAATTACGTTTATCAAAAATGATTGTTCTAGGCATTAAATGACCTAAAATGGTGTGAACAAAAAATAACATTTATCAAAAATGATTGTACTCAGCATTAAATGACCTAAAATGGTTGATATGGATTAAATAGAGCATATTGTGTTATTCCAAAAACTAAGTAAGGACAAAAATGAACGTTTATAAAAATTGATTGTTCGCGGTATTAAATGACCTAAAATTGATATAGATTGAATAGTGCATATTGTGTTATTCAAAAAACTAAGTGTAGACAAAAAATAGCGTTAATCAAAAATGATTGTTCTAAATGACATAAAAATAGTTGATATGCCATGAAACACAAACAAGAGAAAAAAATCATTTTTGGAGATTTTGAAAAAGTATTTAAATTTTTCTGACAGAAACTTAAATCGTTTTGTTATTTTTTTTTTTGTTTTTGATTTCATTTTTTTTTCTTTTTTGATAACTACATAAATATTGGTGTACTCTCTTTTCCAATATATTGATATGAAGTTTCATGAAAAAGAATTTTCATTTTCCTTTTCAATATTTTTAATTCGATTTTTTCTTGTTCTCTAACAAGAGACTTAGTGGACGGGTCAAGTGTCTTAATATAATTTCCAAGCTTCTTTCCAAACGTTTTCAGTCCTCGTTGACCATCTTCAGGGATTGACATTTTTGTCAGTTACATTTCATTTTTTGTCTTGTATTAATCTGTTTTTTTTTAAATTTTAATCCCCACTTAGAGATGATGTATATAACTTTTCAAGGTCAAGCCTATGTATATATATATATATATACTCTCCTACAACCCAAACAACTGAAACTATCATGACCAAAATGTGCATGATTATGGTCGCCCAGTTATGGATTGTGCACAGAATTTTTAAGGTCAAGGACACTCCTACAGCTTAAAACACTGGACTGATCCTAACCAAATCTGGCATTATTATAGCGTACACAATTTTTCAAGGTCAAAGATCAAGCATGCTTTTTTCTTGCCTGCGCCAAGTGCAGGTATCTTTGCTAGTCATATATATAATATCACTTCCATTTAATGAATAAATTACTAATATTCTTTTTGCCAAATAAAGGAAGACAAAAATCATTTTAAAATGAACCCTTAAATTGAATTTAATATTTTCATTCCTTTTTATAGAGAAGAATATAAATATATCATTTTGAACTTGATATAATAGTAATTATCACTTAAAAAACTATAAATAGATTGGACAAATATTATAAAAAAAATTATTATTAATTATTCAATAAGAACTTTTTTGCTATTGCTTCATTTATTTGTACAAGTATTTTTCGGACTGTTGTCCTCATCCATGTTATTGCGGTCTTCACAACGTTTTGGCCGATTAGCCCTCCGGCCGTCTTCAGGTGATCAAACCTGGGAACCTTCTCGTTGTAATTGGGAATTACAGAATTTCGAACTTAACCCTTTTTTCAAGGGGTAGCCTGGTCTCGTTCTGTTAACCATGACCAGGTAGGATGTTGAAATCTCAGAATCTTGGTGACTACTGCCTTATGGTGGGATCAAACCTTTTGCCTTCAGCTTATGCTCACTTTCGAACTGTTGATAATCAATGCCTTTAACCATTATGCCACGGGTCCGGGAGGACAAACATTTATTTGTTGATTTGTGCTAAATGTTTTATTAAAAAACAAACAAAGAGGAGATGAAAGAGGCTTTTATGAGGTTGACTGACATGTTCACACAAGAGGACTTCCAGAAGTTGTTGGAATGGTACAAAAAGGGGATTGTAACTGGAGGAGATTACTTCGGAGGAGACTAGTGTTTCATGTGTGTACTATCAATAAAAGGTCCATACAAAAAGTCTGGAAAAGATACCTCGTATTTAAAGAAATGTTGATGTGTAAAAGAAATAGATATTTAAAAAAAAAACTACAGTGAATTGATTTAGAATATATCAAATTAATATATGATGTCATTCCAAAAGTAACACCTCCTATTTTTTCATTCCAAACCCGATGTAGTTGATATCGGCACAGTTAGAAGATGGGCTCATCAATTTCAGAGTGGCAACAGAGGTGTGAGAGACAAAGTGCACTCTGGATATGAAAATGGACTGCTTCCTTTATCGCTTGCAAAAGTGCATTGAGAATGTTGATGACTATGTAAAAAAATTAATTCTTGAGCACAAAAGTTCACTTGTTTTCTGTAGCTTTTCAACTTTTAAAAAATAACTTTAAAAAAGGGGTGGCATTACATTTGGAACAACCCTATTATTTGTAGCAAAGTGTGAGTAGTTTGGTTAGTTCAACATGAATTAACATCATTTCTACATGATTTTCCCCGAAATGATCAATTTTCTAATTTATTAAAAAATTATGATAACCAATTCGTATTAAAAATCCACTCATTATTTTGGGAATATCATCAGCTAAAAAAATACACAAATTCTGATTTTTAGAAATTTTAGAAAATATATTACCCAATGATTAAAATTATCTTATTTTAAGACATTTGATGCCACACTGAATAACTTAAAATCTGTTATAATGGCTGAAATGTTATAAGATCAAATGCCATAGTCCCAACGATTGACAGTTACAACATACATTTAATATATTTTTCTTTTTATAAATTTTTAATTGAATTAGAAAATAATTTATTTTATCAGTTTGTGACTCTCAATATGCAGAAACATTGGTATTCAATCTTTATAATAGAAAAAGAATTATGTTAACTTTAAAATTTTTCTAAGTTATCATAAACATCAGAATATCCTTGGTAAAAAAAAAATTAACAGACTGGATTAACTGTTATATTGAAGTGTAACACGAAATCCTATTGATCAATTTTTCTTTAATTTTCAAAACTTGAATTTTTTGTTTTTCTTCTAAGTCACTGTTTTAATGGCAAACAAACAAATGATGGAAGAAATTTTGATGAAAATCATTTGTCTGATAACTGTTGTTTCAAATCTAGATTCTGCCTTTTTTTTCACTAACAAGTGTTTTGTCTCTCAATATTTCCTTTTACTACCTATAGTTTTCACTTATTCTGATTTTGGGAATATGAAAAACAAAACACCCAAACCCTAGTTGCATGAAAACCTGTTATCTCAGGTAATAAGTAAGTACCAGATCTTTTTTTAGGGATTTTTGGGACCGACTGTGCCGGGCCCTTGCTCAGCAGGCTGTGATGTAATGTTTGTAAAGGAGTCTTTAAATTATGATATTATTTTAATCATTCAAAATTTAAAAAAATTAATATTTTGAATAAATTAAAGACGGAGTTGTGTCTGGATTAATGATGTTAAAATTCTAAACATCCTCCTCACACAGTCGAGAAAGAAGAAAAATCTCATATCATATTCATTCTAAAATGATGCGTTCAAATCTTATTCCGTGTTGTTGGAATTGTTCTGATTGAATGAAATAAAATCCCATTTCTAACTTAGCTTTAAATTCTCAATTCTAAATCCCGAATTGACTAAAAATACAAAAATACCAAATTATGAAATTTAAGGTTCATAGACTTTTTCTTTTTACAAGCACCGAGTAATTTTTACAATTTAAAAAAATGTCATTACTAGCACAGTAACAATAAACATTTCGTTTAGATTAAACTTTATTCAGCAAAGTTTCTTAGATTTTAATTTTCCGAAGTAATTTAAGGTACTTAATGGGGGGGGGTTTAATAATACCAATATTTAAGAAATTTCCAAAACTTAATTAGCAATCTTGGAAATAAAGTGAAAGTGAGGTGCACAGTGTAGTGAGTGCCACCACACAGTCACAGACAGCACAAAGTGTCAGTGACTGGGGCGAATGAGCAAAAAACTAAGATAACTTTTTGAAGTGCAAACAAAACATCTCTGTTCGGTTTATAGAGAAATCATTTCATCGGGTTACAAATTAAAAACTTTCCATCGGTAACCAGGTGGTTTGAAACTTATCCCCTGAGAAAGCCCAATTCTCCCCCCACCCAAAAAAAAAAAAACGAGTAGGTAACAATAACATTTAGTGGTTGTGTTAAGTGTCCGCTTTTTCAATTAATTTAGAAAACACAAATGAATACTTCACTTCATTATAACTGGTTCCAAGAGACTTCTTACAGAAGGAAAAATATTTCAATAAGAAATAACGAACCAAAGTTTTTTAAATATGCTAAAAAATCCATTATCGATTCTCTCCAATAAATTAGGATCTAGACAATGGTAAAATGAATGAAGCAAAGTGTGCCGCGAAATCTCGTCTAAAATTTCAAAGTATCGACCACGTGACTGAAACTCCGTCATCAACGTGATCCGCCATTACATTTTTTACAGCATTTTTGTCTTGTCCGAATTTTCTCAATTCAGTGGTAAGAAAACTATTTTCCTTATTGTTTGTCTGACATTTCATTCTAAAACTACTTGGATTTCTTTATTATATATATTTATCTACAAGGCAAACAGGATTTTTTAGTTGATCAGACTTCCCATCAGCACACTTGAATGAATGATATCTTTTGTTATTCTTTCTAATTTCTCCCTTTTTCTCTTAATAACTTTTAAAAACCATTCCGAAAGAAGAAAAACAAAATTCTCATTTCGTTATAGTAAAAATATGTATTTATTCATTTTCTTTTTAATATTTAGAGTCCACTAGTTACATAATTTTTCGTTTCAATAGTTTTAAGATAGCTTTTTTCCCAACGAAAAAAACTAATTTTAATTTCGTAAATACAAACACACATTACTTAATAATTAAGACGCATTTAATTAATACGAGTACATTTGCTTTTAGCTGAATGGAATAATAACGAAGCTATCGCACATTTTGGTCCTGTTAAAAATAAGACGCACACGCACACCCCTTCAAAAAGATTTTTATCAATTGTTACAACAAATTAGGTAGTCTTTTGGGTTTTTTTAAATGCTCAACAAGAAAAGAAAAGGGTTTTATGAGCAAAGCTGATGTAACGTAACAAATGATCAGTCTCAGTGATCCGATCATTGTTTAGACTTAATTTATTTTATAAACAACCCTCTTTGTATTTTTTAATGTCCTATTTCTAGTAAATTGCTGGAACAGGTATTTTGAAAGGTAAGCAACGAAAACAAGTTGCAAATTTTCAACTGACAATGTTTTTTGTTTAGCTACTGCAAAATAAATAACTCCGTGACTTTATTTTCATTTTATTTCATTCATTCTAGTCTAGATATTAAAAAAAAAAACATTTTTTTTATTTTGTGTTTTTTATCTAAAAAAAAAAAGAGAGGGTAAAGCTTTTTGGTTGCACTCACTGGGCTTGGGCACTCACTACTCAGACTATGAGTTATCCCTGCTGCGGAAGCCTTGGTCACACACGCCAGAGTCCATCCAGCTCCAGCAGAGTGAGTGGCAGTGGCACTCACTCAGTATTAATCACAAAAAAATCTCAAATGAATTAAAAAATTGGTTTAGGTAAAATATGAAAACCTGGTATATTTTAGAAGCTAACATAAAATACAACATTAATTTGATGCCGCTATGACTGTTCTGTCGGTTCAGTTCATTTGAATAATACTGCTGTTAATCAATCCCCTTTTTTCCTTTTTACGAAAAAAAAAGTTTTTTTTACATTACACCCTCCTCCCTATTGAAATAATGTGAGTTGAGAATTTGAATATTTCATTTTAATTTTTCTTCCTTCGAAGTGATTTTTGTCTACGAATGATGTACTTATGTGAAGTCATTCTGGTTGAATCGTTTTAACAAAACCAAGGAAGGATATTAATATTTTGTAGCACGCTCTCAGTTGCAATTGTTGGAAATGTTATAAAAAATCTTCGATTAGATATTTCTTTCGGTTAACAAAAATAAGTTTTTATTGAGCTTCCATGCCATTATTCACGGTGACGACTTAAAAAAAAAAAGAGTTGATGGAATTTTTCGTCATATATTGATGGATAAAAACAAAAACTTGAATTTTAGGGGTCTTCAACAGCAGTTTTGAAAGACTGAGAACAAATCTTCGAGCTGCTTTCGGGTTTTTTTTTCTTTGTTTCTACCAAAATTACCGATTTGTAGAAAAAATTTGTTGTTGGGCCCTTTATCTCACCACCTTTTATTGTCAGCAGCAACATTCATTTATTTTTGTTGTGTTTTTTGGCGTGGTCTCTCTGGTTATTTTCCCTCTTTTCAGTATTTTTTTTATCTTTCTATTCATTTTATCTTTATTTTCATTTTTCAATCCTATTCAACCCGCTTTCCAGGAATCCCCGTGTTTCAGTTAGTTTAACCTCTTTCTCGGTTATTTTAACCTTCTTGGTTGCACTTTCAGTGAACATTAAATTATTGTAGATAATCCTGGAAATTTTGGTCATTTTATTCAATAAGTTCTAACTAATATATTTATTTAAAGTTTAAACTTAATTTTTTTAACAGTAGTTATGAAATTTATTTGTATTAATTTTTCTAAACCTTTTTTTTTTAACACCCTTTGTTTTAATGAAACAAACTAAACATTAAAATAGATTTTTCAGGTGCTAAATGAACCCCAGCCAGGGCAGTAGTTGTAGCTTTTAAATTGCAAATTTCTGGAACACCGTAAATTTTGTATTTGATAAAAACATTGACCGTCATTCAAAGGTATTAAAACAATTAAAAATTTTATCCTTTAAAAGTTTGATATTTTGTGATATTGATTTTGTAGTTGCAACAATGTCTGGGATTGCTCTTGGTCGCTTAGCAGAGGAAAGAAAAGCCTGGAGAAAAGATCATCCTTTTGTAAGTTTATTTTAATCAGTTCATTTTCTAATTTTATTTTATTTACCCCCCTCACAAGATCATTGTGATTGTGAAAACTGAAAATATTTATTCATCAAAGCAATTAATAGATATTATAGAGATCCTTTTTCTTTTTCTCTTCCAATTCCAGTTTGTAACAAAAGTAATTCCAGCAAAGTTGGTATTGCTTGAATGGTCTCTACTACTCCAGTTTGGCTAATGATACCCTAGTAGAATCCAAATTTTCAACTAGTGTATATCTTTGGAAATTTATTACAACGTGAAAAATGTATTTAGAGTCTTAATTTTTTTTTCAATAAACCGAGAAAAGACAAGTTTTTTTAAAACAAAAAGTTTAAAAGAAATATGGACTGTATTTTTAAAAAAGGCTGTTTTTTGTTTTTTTTAAGTGAAAATATTCGAATGTTTAAAATTTGGTCAAAGTCAAAATAAAAAATCTAATAAAAAAAAAAAATATATATAAAAAGTAACTTATCTGAGAGAAATAAATTGCCAATAAGTACTCCCAGGTGTCTACGAAAATCCAACTATAAATAATCCAGAATTCATAAATTTGAAATTAAAACCAATATTTTTAGAGACTTTAAAAAATGCGCCCAAAATTAAAACTAAACTGGATTAGCTTGAGCAGCAGGGTCAATAACTTACATGTCAAAAGTAAGGGGGCTTAAATACATTAAAAAGATAATCATTTATTTTACTTTCACTTTTTTTTCCCTTGAATTTGTCAAGTTGTCAACAACTAACTTAACAGTGACAATTGAAACATAACACATGGCATAGCCACCTTCCCTTAAAAATGGCAAACAAATGTAGTCAGCTTTAAAATAGAATTTCTATTGTAAGTAAAAGGGGATGAATTACGCTTCAAGACTATTTGTTTTTAAATATTTCTATTTACATTTCTAAAAATTAATTAAAATTTTAAAAGTATACCAAAAATTGAAAAAATTACTTATCTCACAGAAATTAACGTCCAATAATTACTTCCAGTGTTTATACACAAGAATTCGGTTGTATATATATATTTTATTTTTACTAAATTTTAGAATTAATCCATTTTCTGTTAGACCAGGTTTAAAAAGACTGCTTAAAACTGGAAACTAGTTTATTTTAGCAGCAGCTAATAAAAAAAATGAAACCATGACAGCCCTAGTAGAAATCTTGGTGTCTTTTTTTTTTTTTGGTGGTGGGGTGATATTATTTTCTTTTTCTTATAGAGTTTTAGCATAAGTTTAGTGTTGTTTTGTTTGATTAACCTCCTATGTTCTTTTAATCAAAATATTTTCCAAGACAAATGACCTATGAAACTGTTAAGCATATTTCTTTTTAATGTATTTATTACTCTTTTTTTTTTTCTTTTTTTTTTTTTTTTTGAAGATTTCTATTCTGACCATGCGTTTGCAAAATATCCAAATTAAGTTTGTAAATGTTTTGGTTTTTTTTGTGTAAGAAAAATGTATTTTTTATATTTCTATGTTCTATTTCTTTCTTTAGTATCATCAAGGGGCTATAAACTCAAATCATGAAAATGTAAAGAAAATATGATTACTTAGAATTTTTCGCTACTTAATTAGAAAAAAGTTGTCAAAACAACAGTTGATAAACTCAGAATATTTATTCTTTCTGAAAGTATTTTTATAATTCTCTAGGGTATCACTAATTTCAATAACTGGTTGACTACAGGCTGGACACTCAAGGATTAATATGCCACTAAATTCAACTAACCAAATAGATGACCTATTTGTCACTGAAGTTAATTTGATTTCTTTTCTTACAGCAATGACTTATTGTTTAATCCAGTGCTAAGATTAAGAATGAAGATGTTTAATATTTCATTTTTTAGTAAATGATTTTATAGATTTTCACATAAAATACACATTTTTAGTAATGCTTTCTAAGGTTTACATTGCACCATTTTTTAATCCTTAACACTTGGTAATGTTAGTCTTTGATGACCTCTTGTGCAAGTATAGATTTCATGACAGTACATAACTGTGAAATGAATATGAATAATGTTCCCCAGGATGTTTAATGTTACTCTGTTATTAAAAATGTAAATTCACTGAAAAAACTTTTATTGTGAAAATCCTAATAATCCTAACTATTATCTACCGTTTCTAATCATCATTACAATATAGTATGAAGAAATTGCCATTTTTTTATAACAAAACAAAAACCAGTCAATTTAAATAAACTTCTGCTAAATCATAAAATAGAAATTATAAACATTTTTAGTGCTTAACCTAGAGAAATGATAAATATTTTACGTAGAAATTTTCTTAATTGACTTTTTTTGAGATAAACATTTGTCAAATTTCAAAACTGGATGCCACTTGTTTTTATTACATAGATTTTTTTTTAAATACAATGTTAAAAATGGACTTCTTATTTTCTTATCAGGTTCTTGTAATATTTTGAAATATTTTTTATTTTTATCTGGCAACCTTTTATTTTTGATTTGAAATTTTTTTTCAACCTCCCTGCCTCTCAAGTGTTTTAAGTTCCTTCATAACTGAAAAATTTAACTTATATAAACAAATATACAGTATTCTAAGTTATTTTATATTTGTTCAATAAGGGTTGTTTTTATTTGCTCAAATGTACTTTAGATGATTGTTTCTAAATTTTAAGAATCATATTATTGTTTGTAATATCCATTTTAATGATTTATAAAACTTTTGATAATTTTTTTAAATTGATCATAAAATAGCGGCAATATTACATTTTCATTTCTAAATAATTTTCAGGGCTTTGTAGCTCGACCTACAAAAAATCAAGATGGCACCCTGAATTTAATGAACTGGGAATGTGCTATTCCTGGAAAAAAATCTGTAAGTTATTTGTCTTGTTTGATTTAAAAAAAAATGTTTTTTATTATTTTGCATGATTCCATTTCAAATCTGTTACAATGCAATTCTATTTCTATTAAGTGTCATATAGTTTAATATTCATGAAAGAGATTATCTAAAACACTTTATGAAGATTACTCTCTAAATATTTTATCTATGGTTAAAGAAAGCATTAGTTTCATTGCATAATCTTTGATTGAAATCATCAAAAATTTGCATTTTTTTCACACGTTTTCTATTTTAAAAATTGGCACATAAGTTGTAAAGTTAGGAATAAAAGAAAAATACATAATTACTGCCATAAATACAATTTACAAAACCCTTTTTTTTATGGGTGGCTTACTGAAAAATATTTCAATGCTTGTTTTTAATTATAGTGACTATTCATTCAAAATTATGATCTTCCTTCTAAAAATTAATGCAAGGTATATTGTGTAATGATAATAAATTGAGTATTTACAGCCTTCACTTCATTTTTAAACACTGGTTATTGATACATTACATCTAATGTTCGATAATATACATGTACTTTTTATCATAATACATTTTCAACTAATTCATGTTTGCTTGATACAACAAACTATTGTAGAATAGTTATATTCAATATAATACTCTAATCTTAAAAATTAGAGTAGAAAAAAATGTCTAATAGAATAGATTATGTAAGAAGTTTAAAAAAAAAAGATTCCAAAGTAAAGGAAAGTTATTTCAAATTCTGAAGTAATCTTGGCTAATTATGCAATAGATAATTTAAAATATTTTTAAATTGAAGTAATTACAAGCAAAACTTATACAAAATATTTCAAGACAGAAGCATCTATCCTAATTGATTGATTAAAGGGTTTGGTCAAAAATTCTCTGAAGGTTACCAATTGTAACCCACAACATGGATAATTGCTGAAATATGAATGTAGTAACTCAAGATGAAGGTAAAAATCAATCAGATAAACAGGGACAGTAATCAACTAACATTTTTAAGATTGTAGGTTCTTTTTAGAAAAAAAAAAGGATGTAAATAAGTAAAAAGAAATGATTTATTTAGTACTATTTAGGAATAATCTAAATAGAAATACTCAAATTTTTATTTTTTAGACACCTTGGGAATTTGGAGTTTATAAGCTTCGTATGTTGTTCAAGGATGACTACCCAAGTTCGCCACCAAAATGTAAGGATCTTTTATAACATTTTTTTTTTCTTCACTTGAACAGTTTTAAACTTTTGAATTTGTAAAAGATAGTCAACCAATAAGTCTACAGGTAGGCACAAAATCCGCCAGAATCCGATCATTTTTCTCACCCCCATGCTTTAAACATTTGCTGTATCATAAAATGTGAATGAAAAGTATTATTTTTGCAAATTTAGTTAGACGAATGATCAAAAAAAAAAGTTTAAAACTGATTAAAACATTATAAATAATATTTTTCCGTTGGAATTTTTTTATGAAAATGTTTGGCAATTTTTTAGCGAGGTGTAGAGTTTTATTGTTGAAAATCATACTTTTTTTTCTTTTTTTTTTTCAAAATATAAAAATTTTATAGTTCTATTTTAGAATAGTGCAAAATAAATGATTTTTAAAAAATTATTTAATATTTACAGAAATCATCAATTATTTCAAATTGATTTATAAAAATTCCTTTACTGAGCCATATTTTCTGGTAAATTTTCATCAAAAACTGAATATAAGGTGAGGTGAAACAAGTCTTTGGACAAAACAAAAATGTTCACTTTTCAGCGATTTGGTACAAATTATATCAAACAAAATAATAAAATGAAAATTTCACATTACTAAAACACATAGAAATATGAGAAACTAAATATTTTTAAGAAAATAGAAAGCTATTAAACATTTTCTAAAATAGCGAAACAAGTATTTGGACAGACGCAAAAATAATGTTTATTAAATTAGAGCTCTCTTAGCACTAATTACTACTGTCAAACAATTGCATAGTTTTTCACAAGGTCCTGGCAAATGTTTAACGGAATTTCTTCCCATTTTTCTTTGGCTATAGACTTTAATTATGTTTGAGGGGCGTCTTGTTCTAATCTGTCTCTTCAAAATTCGCCACATTTTAAATGGGAAAGTCTGGTCATTGGTTGGACCATTGCATAACATTAATTCCCTTATCCTCGAACCATTTCTGAGTTTCTTTCACTGTATGTTTTGAATTCTTGTCTTGTTGGAACCACCAAACACCACCAAATCCCATTTTCTCCACAGACCTTTGGAAGTTATTCTTCCAAATATCCCTGTATTTGGCTCCATTCATCCTTCCTTTGATTATTTCTAGTGTTCTAATCCTGCGTAAAGAAAAGCAGTTCCAAATCATAATGTTTACTCCTCCATGCTTCATGGTAGGGATAGTGTTCTTCATATCATATGCAGAACCCTTTACACACCAAACATGGCTTGCATCATTATTGCCAAATAGCTCAATTTTGGACTCATCTGACCATATGACATCAAAAAAAGTGGTACACTCATTGGTATACTTTTTGGCATACTCTAGTCTTGTTTTAAGGGGAACTTTCTTGAACTATTTAGCAATAATGATGTAAGCCACATCTGGCATGTAAAGAGAAATGCACTAAATTCTTTTTCTTTACAATATTGGCAAAATTGGTCAAAAATGATCAAAACAAGAAGTAATCAAACCATTTGCTATTTTTTTCAATGATGGTTCGTAAACATATATATATATATATTTTTATAATTCATGAAGTTTATTTTCATGCTTAGAAAAAAAAATTATTTTTAATTCTTTCTCTAAAGGTAAATTTGAACCACCTATTTTCCACCCAAATGTTTACCCATCTGGAACAGTATGTTTGTCTCTTTTGGATGAAGACAAAGATTGGAGGCCTGCAGTCACAATAAAACAGGTAAGATTGTTATCCTCAAATTGAATATAACATTTTCGTGCGATATCCAAATGAATGTTTAAACCATCAGAGTAGCTATGAGAAAATGGTTCTAAAGTATTTTGCCAATGTTTCATGAATTTAAACAAAAGAAAATTAGATTCTTGTTTTATTTTAATTTTTTTAAGGCAGAAACAATTTTTGTTTTTATCATTTGACATTTTTATTGAATTGTTGATTTTACAAAATAAGTTTAGCATCAGATATGTTTAAGGAACAGTAAGACTTTTAATACTAATTGCATGTATGTTTTGTGATTTGATATTTTGACCATCACAATTACCAAAATTGTAGGGCTTTGTTTTATCACAGTAGCAATGTTGACTCTTGTTTGTATGCACCATTTTGCTTTAGTTGAACATTGCATAGCTTTTCTTTATTTTCTGCTGACCTATTTTTTTTTCAAACTCTGGTAGCTTTTCACATCTGATAACTTTTTGAGACGTTTTGAGAATCCACTGTCTACTACAAATCTCTTCATTGCACTGTTTATTTTTTTCAACTACTTCTGGATAGCCAACTTTTTGTTGTTATCTAGTGCTCCTGTCGGTTGAATTTAGTATCATTCTAGTCATGTCACTTCCAGTGTCTGTTTATGTTGGACTGTAATCAGGACTTTTTTTAAAGTAAATTATCTGTTATTGAATATATTTGTGTATCCTGGCCATGTTTTTCTCATAGAAAAAGATTTCTGAAAGAGAAAAAAATGTTTTACAGAAAAAAAGTTACCCACAATTAAACCATAAAAAGTAAAAAAAACTAGCTTATTTTCTTAGAATATTTATTTTTTACTATTTTAGGCTAAAAATTAAATATTTTTTTACTATTTTAGGCTAAAAATTTATAAAAAAAACATCTTCTTGCACTTTTTTCATATATTATTATAATTCCCATCTATTAAAAAAAATGTTAAAAGTGTAATGAAATGACAATCCAATTTTTATAAATTTTAGCCTAAAATAGTAAAACATTTTGTAAACATTTTTTCTCTTTCAGAAATCTTTTTCTATGAGAATTTCCTTCTTTTTAAGATTTTATAAATTTATTTTATTTTCATCTCAACAAAAACTAACTGATCTTTTTGAAAAACAAAACCTCTCTATGGTTAGATAGTTCCACTACAATTCTCAACTTATAAGTCTGGCATTTTTTATCAAGCTTGTAGGGGCTCCGGTTTTCTGTTTCAAATTTTCATTTCCACTTTTAGAAAATTAAATTTTTTTTTCTGTTTTTACATTTGCAAAATTTAAATTTCTTTTGTAATTATGCTTATTGATTTTTTTAATACTTTTATGAGGAAATTCCGATAAATTTAAACTTACAATTAAAAGTTTTATTCCACATGAAGAAATGCCAAATACATGTTTTTACATGTTAAAAAAAAAATGTTATTCAAAAGAATGCTACAGTTTTTTGGGTTTTTTAAATGTTTTTTTTTTATGTTCTAAAATGAGATAAAGAATATTTTCTAGGATTTTTTTGTTTTGTATGAGTGCAGCAGCAGAAACTGAATTATAAAAGTCTTAAAATAAATAGAGATATTAATAAAGAATAGAAATAAAAGAAATAACGAGGTCTTGTTTTATTTATTGAAATATTCACAAAAATGCATGTATTTAAGTACATTGCAAGTGATATATCCAAGTGATGACTAAAAATAATAAAAGTTATCTTTTGCCGACTGTTTTTTTTTTGTTTTTTTTCACCAACAATCTTTTAAATACTGAGTTAAAAAATGTCTTTTCAACTTTTATATCTTTTTTGGGGCAAAAGTAAAATTATTCAAACAATGAAAGGTTTGATGGAATAGAAATCAAACAATATACTTTTTAAAAAAGGCTGTTTAAAACAAGTCTAAATAAATTTAAAAAAAAATTTATACAGTTTTAATTAGTTCAAAGTGAAATGGATTATTGTTTCTTAAACAGTAACTAAGTTTTGAAATATTGGTTATTTAGAGTGAAATCACATCTCATGAGTTTGGCTAGTAACTTTTCTATTTGGCTAGTTAATGAAAATATTTAGTTGTCAAAGATCAAGTAAAATTAAATTTATCCATAGAGCTCTGAAGTATTAAATTGAAATAAAGAAACAAATGATTAATTTAACATGGAAAATGATTGCTTTAAAAAAAAAAATGTAATTCCGTTTCAAATCGACAATTCTGTGATTGCGGAAAACTGGGGTCCCTAAACTTAAGTAGTTAAGTCTGGAAATTTGAAAATTATGGAAATGATTATTAATAATATGATGATGAAATGTCTTTCGGCAAATATGAGTATCAATTTTATAATAAAATCAATATTTAAGAATTATATACTTCAAACTTTATTCTAATCGTAAATTTACAAGGAATATGATATGATAATTTTTAATTTTGAAATTCAAAACTTGGCGAGTATAAATTGATCAAAGTTAGCAAAAGTGTACAAAAAATGACCTTATGGAATAGTAGTCACACTATTTGTAAGTCTCACAATAACTTGCTCTGCTAATTTATCTTAATAAAATCTATAATGAAATAACTAAACTTTTTCATAACTCAACTT
>JAYKTE010028648.1:0-15348 GCA_036873565.1 Xipholeptos notoides
GAGTTAACCTGGTTGCCAATAAAATTATCAAGGATCTCCTTATTATACACTCTAATACATGCATTCTGACTAGGGGCCACTCTGCCTTGCAAGCCACATAAAATATAGGCATCTTTGAAAATAGGGGATATGTGATAGACCCGATACTTGGACCTGAGTGGGTGCCATCAATGATAATAGTATTGTTTTATAATTATCTCTTTAGAGTAGTAGTTCTTATCTCTGAACTTTTTCTCATCACAAAAAAGTATTTTTCTTAAAAAACTTATTTCCTGTGAAATAACTTAAGTTTGTTTGTTTGTTTGTGTTTTTTTACTGCATATCAACCTTTTTAGGTCATTTAATACTAATAGGAATCATTTCTGATAAACGTTCTTTTTGTACAAACATAGTTTTTTGAATAACATAGTATGCACTATTTAACCCATAGCTGGAAGGGTTGTGGGGATTTATAACTTTCCTAAGGGCACTAGTCCAAATGTGAACGTAAGCATAATGACTGGGATTCGAATTTGAAAATTACAATTCTGAAGTCCAGCTGCCTATCCACTGCCCCAAGCGGACCTCCCATAACTTAAGTACAGAACATTCTCTTTTGATTGTGAAATTATGGAGTTTTATCTGCAGTTTATCTAAATGTTACAAAATGATACAAACTCTTCCCACTACTATTATCATTAGGAAATGAAAACTGTAGATAAATTAAAAGATGTTAACTGAGTGCAGAACAAATAGGATATTGCAGATCCATGTATTTTGAGCTAGACAAAGAATATCTAGCATGAGTTAAAGAATGCAATATCGATGATTAGATTATGTAAAGATGTGTTGATATGAATAGAAAAGTTATTTAAAAACTGCTCTCATTAGAGTCACCATTGGTTAAAGCAGACTAGCAATTGAAGCCTACAAGTAGATAACTATTTTCATCAAAGATAAGTGAATGTGGAAAAGCAAATTGTAATTCAACATATTAAATATGTTTCTAACAATAGTTTTCTGTATGTAGATAAATAAAGAGAAGAAGAGAATGCTATGTAGGTTATTGATGTATGTAATGTATGTTAAATGATGATGATAGTGATACTGTTTGAAATATTGTTTGAAAAGTGAATGGGACGCTTTGGCCTGATCGATTTGGCTAATTGACTGAAAAATACATTTTGTTCTTTTTGTATGTAATCTTTTTATTAATTCATAAAAATTTTTCATGCTTAAAAGAAAAGTTTAAAACTTAGAAGTTAAAAATTGTTACGTTTCTTTGAAATTTTATCTATTTTATTAGAATAAAACACTTTTTTTAAAAATAAAATATCAATACAAAATCAATTTAAATATTTTTAGAAAAAATAATATTTAACAAGTCCTTTTTTTACTTTAAACAATTATTTTACTAAATTAATTTTGAAATTTAAACAAAACTTTGACTATAATGATGAAGCACTAATTTGACGTTGAATCATCCCATACCAACCCCCACAAAAATAGTACAGAAATATATTTTTAGGAATTAATTTTTTAAAGTTTTATTTTTTTTTCATTATATTTACTTTTCATATTTTTTATTTGTCTACAGCTCTAGAATTCCAGGATTTAGTCAGCTAAAAATGTTCTCATCTAAAATTATCATAATAATAAAATAGGTTTTTCCTATTTCAAGGGAAGGTCCACTTGGGGCATTGGATAGGTAGTCAGACATCAGAATCATATTACGCTAGTTCAAATCCTAGTCATTCTGTTTACATTCACATTTGGACTAATACCCTAATAGTAGAAAGGCATGAATCACCACATTCCCTATGAATTAAATAGCTATGAATAAAATAGTGCAATCCATGTTATTTAAAAAATATACATGCGGACAAAAAAGAACGTTTATCAAAAATGGTTGCTATGGGCATTAAATGACCTAAAAGGTTGATATGTCATAAAACACAAACAAAAATCCTATTTCAATAACTGTAATTAGAATAACAACAAAAACAAATTACCTAATATTTAGGTATGTTCTGATATCCATAAACATTTTGTGTGAAAATATTTGTTGCATTTAACTCAATTTCAACTTAATTCATAGTTGTCATGTTGCTCAATTTAGCTTAATTTCTAGTTGTCATGTCGATAATGTTTACTTCTAAAATAAGTTGGCAAAAACTTGAAAGAAGCAATTCTAAACATTTATCTTTTACTTGATTTCTTTCCAAAAAATAATTAAGAAATTTAAAAAGAATAAAAACAAAAAAGAAACAAAAAAATCGTAGTGGACACATATTTTGTGTAATTGAAAATTTAATTTGCATGTCTTTATTATGGTTTGCCCAGCAAATTAAAAGGTAATCATTTCAGAGACTCTATTTAGATATGACAGTCTGTCAAAAATTCAAATGAACTTTCATGTAGCATTTTTTGGTCATCCTTTGAATTTATTTGCTGAATCCTTGAGATGATGTATGATAAATTCTACAAGTGTTACTGTCCTCATCCTTATTATTTTCTGTCTGACTATGTTTTGACTGAATTACTCTTCAGCCTTCCTCTTTTAATTGAATATGCCAATTTGTTGAAGTATGGAATCCTATTTATCACTAAAGTTTTTTTGCCTTTGCCTGCTGCATATATTGTTATGTCTTCATTCTGTTGTAGTGAGCTGATAGTTGGGCTTTCTTCCTTGAGATGTTTAATCTTGGCGGATTTGATTTCTCTCTAGTGTTTGTTTTACTTTTCATTTGTGATCATACTCTAGGGGTTCTGGTCCATCCAGCACCACTGCTTCAGTGGGGGCTATAGAATACAGATGCTGCTTGATGGTTGCAGCAAAGTTGAGACGTTTGTTTAGCAGCATCTTGGAGGTTAGCTGATGTTTACCCTATAGACAATGACATTCACTGGTGTGTGATGGTGAGTTTCATCATTCATACACTTGACTTTCTATTGCTTTTTGTGTGCTTCTTTCAGATATTGTTGAATACGGGTTAAAGATGGATAATTTCTTTAAGAATGAAAGGGATGAAACAATTTTATCTAAAATTTCCAACTGTAATTGAGGTTTTCATCAGAGGTTACCATGACTCCTATCTTTTATTATAGCATACTTCACTGTTTTTTGAAAAACCTCATCTCAAAGATTTAAAAAAATAGAGAAAATCTTCTTGAGTTCTCAAAATTTATTCATGTTACTGTCAACTTTTTTGGGGGAAATTATGAAAACTGAGAATTTTTTATATCAACAAATATCAGCTTACTGCTTTCAAAAGAAAGAAAAGGAATTTATGAACAAAAATAAGTGATGGGGAAATCAAAGTGTGGTTTTGTTTTAAATTATAAAATCAAAATTTTTACATTCCTAACAATAATTCTTTTTAATCATTTTCCTTTGTTATTTCTAGTTTAGCCCTAAGGTAAAAAAAAAGAAAAAAAAGAAAAAGAAATAAAACAAACGAATAGAATTAATAGAAAAAATATTCATATCAAAATCTTTGATTGAGTTTTATTTCAATGTCTCCAAAAAGAAAAAAACTAACAATAGTTATGAATAGATTTAAAACTTCTTTTGTTTATCAATAAAAGAATTCAAGGATTGAAATTTGGAAACAAACAAACCAAATCTGGGTGGAATTTTAGATTGAACAAAACAAAGACAAAGGATCATTTTTCTCAATTTAGGATCAGCACAGATCATCTTCATTCAATATTGAAACTGATATTGAATGCTGATAAATCTAGCATTTTCTTAACACCATCTCAAAGTTTTATTAAAAATTTTAATGTAACATTTTCTTTTATTTCAATAGCAATTTATTTTCTTATTTTTCAAAATCCTTGAGATAAGGTATGATAAATTCTACAAGTATTATTTGAACTAGTGTTCTCATCCTTATTATTTTCTTATTATTATTTGATATTTAGGTCACCTGAGGAATGCCAAGGGTAATTCGGTCAAAGTGCAGCGAGACAGAAAATAATAAGGATGAGGACAAAAGGCCGAATAATTCTTATATAATTTATTTTCATTGAGACAAAATCAGTTTATGAATCTACTTCATAACATTAAAATTTGGTTTGTATGAAAATAAAGGAAAAATTACCCATATACCCCAAATTAAGGCAGTTGACATGTTAAAAGCTCTGAGCTAAATCATCACTTCATAAAAAACAGTAACACCACCAACAACAACAATAACAATAATTGTTCTATTTTGATCATGACATAATTCATATGAAGAATAAGTAAATGTTAACTGTCAGTCACTTATCACTTGTGTTATTTAAGTATTTTATGTGGCTTTGCCTAGAACCAGATAGAATTTACACACAACTAAGATTAATGAGGCTTGAGGGAGTCACTCAGTGATAAGTTAATTAATGGGTTCTATAGATAGGATATTTTCTTATAAGATTGACAATAGTTCCATTATTCTTAATTTTATTCACAAGTTAACTCATAGATATTTTAAAAATTAATTTGCCAGAGGTAGAAGAAATTGATTTGTAATGTGCAACTACTGGATTAGGAATTTTGATTTGGATTATTTGATACTGAATCTTTTATTTTTGGTATGAGAGTCATTCCAAAAGTATTGCCACCAAATTTTTAAAGTTATTTTTTGAAAGTTGAGAGCTACAAAGATGAGAATGGTACCATTACAATGAGTGACCTTTTGTGCTCCAGAATTTATTTTTCTACATAGTCACTGTCATTCTTAATGCACTTTTGCCAGTGATAAACATGGCAATACATTTTTGCACCCAGAACGGGATTGGCACTGACATCTTTGTTGCTACTCTCACTATGAAGTCGACAAACCCATCTCCTAACTTTTAGGTAGACTTTGTTTGTATTTTACAGAATATCAACCTTTTTCAGGTCATTTAATGCCAATAACAATCATTTTTGATGAAAGTTCTTTTGCCCAAACATAGTCTTTTTTAAATAACATAGTATGTACTATTTAATTCATAACTTGGGGAATGTGTGTATTCATACCTTTCCCAATGGTATTAGTCCAAATGTGAACATAAACAGAATGACTCCGAAGTCCAGTGCCTATCCACTGCCCCTAGTGGACCACCTCTTAGGTAAACTTAAATTTTTTTAACTTTCAAGTTTTTTGTTTTTTCTTGAATCAGAACCTTTTCATACATTTATGTTTTAAGTAGAAATATGTATTTTTTTCCCTAGGGGTTTCTGTGTAAACTTCAATGGAGATAAAATAAGATTAAAAAAACAGATTAAAAAAAATATTTTGATTTGAACAGAGCATTAAAATAGGAAAAACATTGTTTCTATTGATTCAATATTATAAGAAAAAACAACGGTTAAATGAAGTGAATTATCATAACGTTGATAAGTTTAATATCATGGCCAGGATACTTTCAAATATGAACACGCGTAATAATTGTAATACTAGTATTATCATGAACTACTTTCATATACACAGTAACCCCTTGGAGTATGAATGTAGTTCATGATAAGACTACAAACCTTAGATGTTAAAAAAAGAAATGTTTTGAACCGAATATTGTTATATTAAAAAGTTTTGTATTTTCTTAATTTTTGTCTTTTTCAATCTGAAGTATGATTTGTCATTGACAAATCAATAAAAGACAATGATAGGAAAGGTTTCGTAGACAACATTTACCGAAACTTCTTTTTGTTTTCCGTAATAACTTGCGATAAATAAATATTGATTTTTAATATAAAATATACTTTTATAAAAATACAGTACATTAGTGAAAATAATTCAAATATCAAAAGATACTCATCGTAACTGATAATTGTAAGTGCTTTTCTGAGAACGACCTTGACAAAACTCTCCATCAAAATTTCATCTAGATGCTTTTGTG
The DNA here is from genome assembly GCA_036873565.1 of Xipholeptos notoides. NCBI lineage: Eukaryota > Metazoa > Mollusca > Cephalopoda > Idiosepiidae > Xipholeptos > Xipholeptos notoides. Next base: position 5,845 of record JAYKTE010028648.1, read on the forward strand.
TTCTGACTAGTAGGACTTTCTCTTGCTTTAATGGAACAAAGAAGATATCTTGTTAATATCTTATACATGTTTTTTTTTATCGAGGCCAAGAACAGAGAAGTAAAGTTTTGAAGAAGGATCTGTTGTATGAACTTACTCATACACATAAATAAACTCTTCCAAATTGTATATATATGTATATATATTGAGAGATACCACTATAAAAATCTCAGCTCCAGTATGCCAAGTTGGCATTGAATACTATCACTCTCATTTCTCTCTGTATTCCGTCTTCTTTCTTAATACAATACTTATTTAACTAATATCTATGTCTGAGCCTTCCTTAATGACCCTTCTTTTTTGAGGACTTTGAAAAGTTTTTGGGATTTTGAAGGTTAACACATGATCAACAGCCAGCAAGGGGGTTGCAAACCTTTCGACTGCCTTGGGCCACAAAAACAGTTGCTACACCACTGCAAACAGGTAATTTTAACCTCGGGCAAAGAAGGTTAGAAATTAATTTCCAGAAGTGCAATGGTAAATTCTTGAAAAATATGGAAATGATGTTCAGGGATTGCAATATGCTAGTCATTTGTGATGGACATCTCCTGACACCCCCAAGAGCTCTTCATAAGTGACAGTATTCAAATTGGTTGGAATTTTACAATTGAACTAAATGTTTAGTCAAAAAGAATGGCCAAATAAAGTATTTGCAAGAAATCCTGAAAATAAAAGCACAACTTATCATCATTCGACAAATAATGTTAATACACTTGTGGATCACTAACTATAAATTGCTATTGTGTACTATTGATACTAAAATCAAAATCCAATGGAATCTAACAACATTAGATTTAATTTTAAAAATATATTTCAAACAAATAATATTTCTTTTAGATGAAATAAATGGAAAATGGAATAGAATCATTATTTCAAGTGAAGTAGATTTCATCTTAAAAACCAAAAAATATTTTTAATGAGATTTCATAATGAAGATTTTTCTTGGATCTGGGCAATATTTCAGAAAAGGCAAAATGTAATTTATAATTATAAGAGAGTATGAATATCAGAGATAACTCTGACTAATAAAGTGCATAGATCTCCAACAAATATGAATGAAGTACCAAGAATCTAGAAGACCTTTTCCACAAAGTAAACCCTAACATCATCTTAGAATTCCTAGAAGAAACAAGGCTATACAACAAAATATTTAAAAACCTCCATAGCACATATCATAACTAATACTTATCAAACTGTAATATTAATATTAAAATCTCAAAAAATAAAATAACAATAATAAAAATGAAAATAAACAAAAAAAATTGAAAAAAAACCCCAATCTCTTCAGCATTAAATAACTCAAGAAGGTTTATATGCAATCAATCAATCAACAATCTAACAAATTTCTAGCACATATCAATATTTTATAATGTACTCATAATCATTGAATATATATCTCAATTAAATGAAAGGCTCTTTTATAAATAATGCTCTAAATGATATAAAGTTACTTGCAGTAGTTCTTGATGTTTTAATAAATTACAGTCTGGGCTCAACCTATTTTGTTTTATTTTTTACATTCTTAAGTTTCATCTTTTTTTGTTGTTGTGATTTCAAGATCTTGATGTGAAATTGTTGAAAAACCTCTCAATTCAAACATCTGCTTCCCTTTTATAGATGAACTTTAGATATGTAAATGTATGTATTGAAAATATTATTTTTTCTATGTATGGATGCTTGGCGCAAATATAGACCCCACCATATTCTAACAAAAACACAGATGGTAAGATCATCTGAGTAAGATGACCATCATGTTACAAATTTTATAAGTACTAATCTTTTATTTTTATGAAAAAGGGTTTAATATAATGAAAATTATGAAATATATCTGAGTATTTATTGTAAATGTTTTCTAGTCTGCTCTATCTTTGTATTACCCATTTTAGTTATCAGGTGTTGTCTATTTGTCCTTTTGTTTTCATGTTTGCTACACTAATATACTTTTTTTTAGAAACAAAGGTTGTGAGAAGTTAAATTTAGCTAGATTCTTGATTTTAACTTATATATCTAGACTTTGTTAATTTTTTAGCTATTCAAATAAGATATTTCGAATAAGTTTTATGTAAAGAACATGAAACAAATGTATATGTGTATAGACTTCAGAATGATACCAGATAGTTGCAGCAAGATATAAATGTTTTTAATTATTTTTTTTTCAGATCATTGGGGTTTTTTTTGGGGTTTTTTTAAAGTAATTTTTATCTCTTGTTTTACTATTTTTTGTGCAATTTGAAACAAATACAAGTTGATTTCTAGAAAGAAAAGAGTAAAAAAATACCTTATTTTTAGCTCTAAGCTTTTTGGAATATCTTTCTAAACGTGATCATGGTAATCAGATTCTATCATAAAGATTTTCTTGTCAACAGTGTATCTCCAAATAGAAATAGTAACTGCGATTGCATTGAAATTAATTTGTTTTATTTGTTTAGTTACAGTTGGTATGAGAATGTATGTTCAATGGAATTTAGCAATAATAACCAAAGACTTGAATTTTATTTAATGAATTTAAATTTGGCAAAATGTCTTTTTCTGTCTCCTTCTAAATTCTTTTTTTTTTAAATTAAATATTTCAGAAAACTTTCTAGACAAGTAGTTGCATAAAAGTATTTTTGTTATTTTCAAATACAAGAAGTCTATATATATCTTTAAAAGTGAAAAATGCGTATGCGCAGGCAATTTTTTTTTTCCAACCAAACTCGTCCATTAATTCTTTGTCTTGGAATTTGACATAAAGAATATTTAGATCTGGAGCAAACTTTTTAATGAGTTTTTAGTCGGAAAAACTTCAATTTAAATATTTTCAATTTTGATAATCTACCATATGGTGGTTGTCAATAGATGCTGACAACCAGTATTTCACAGAAGTCTTTAGCCAAATGTTCAAATACGAAGCAGACATAAAATTTTTTAAGTATTACAACTTTTTTTATGAATAGAGTTTTATTGAAAATAATGGTGAAATAATTAATTTAAAGTTTTTTTAAGCGCCCAAGCAAAGCTGGCAATACTTTTAGTTAATCATAATGCAACAAAAACTCAGTCCCTAATTTTTCTGTATAAATATATCTAATTAGAAAAATATGGATTCCCCCATTAGCACCAGTTATGTATTAAATAGCGAATCTAGTGCTATTCAAACAATGCGTTGACGAAGAAAGGCTTTTTAGAAAAGAGATTGTTTTTGGCATTAAACGATAAAAAAATGATTGATATACAATGGCTGCTGAGATTTGAGTGATTCAATTTTTTACCTAGAAGTGTAGAAAATGGACTAATCAGAATGGATATAAGTCGTATTATATAATTCCCTAGAAGAACCCTAATTTTCAGTTGTTGTTTGACTTCTCTGCTAAATAGACATAACGTGAATTTGGATTGTTATTTAAGAGATCTCACACCAATTACTGAATGCTTGCTCATCCAGCAACCAGTGGTTTTTACTAGAGTCAGACTGACAATAAGTCTCCTCATGAGCTCCCGCAGGCTCTGTGTCATTCCAATCAAAGACTCTATGGTGCAACATCTCATTGATTGCTTTTATTACTGCAAGTATTATTTGCCTGGAATTGCTGTTGCTAAATCAAATGTTTTACTTGGTTCAATTTTTTTTTTCTTTCTATTATAAAAAGGTTTTTACTTTTTATAATATCAATTTTAATGAGAAATCAGTTTTAGAACAAAATTTGGATTTTATACCAGCTCCAGGTGATGAAAATGCATAAATTATGCAATGAGAGATACAATGAGAAAAAATGATATTTATTTCATTCTAATTTCTATTTATAATGTTGATGTTTATTTATTTAATCATAATATATGCCAAAATCATAGGTATGTTTCATGATAATAAGGGTTAGGAATGGAGTTTTAGATTGGCTTAGAATGGATTAAAACTGTTTCCATTAATCCTTATAGGTTAAATGGATTTGGATTTCAAACGAATCACTTTTTAAACTTGGTTTATGAATGGATTAAGTTCAAGAACTAGATACTTCTACATAATGGAGTTACTCATGCTGGTCTTGTCTGTAAAACTTGGTTCTTTTGATAATAACTAATTATTTCTTTGGTCATATATTCTTCTTTATAATTTTAACTATTTCTTCAAATCTTGGTCCTTCTAATTTGCTTGGGCAATATATTGTTGAAATTTTTATCAGAGCTTTTTAGTAAGTTGTAACAAAAAATAAATCTGTTATCTCGTTTTCTGCTTTTTTTGGTGTTTTTATCTTTTAATTTTTAAACTCTTGCAAGTACAACAAAAGTTTCCATGTGCTCTAGGTTCTCCAACATATTTAATGACCCTATCATTGATGCCATTGTCATGTTTTGCATATCTCTTTCTGTAGTACTCATATTAAGTTTCTATGCATCCTGATAAGCCACAGGGTTCATTTGGCATTACTGCTTACTTGTGTTAGCAAGTTGCTTTCTTTTTATACAGAGTGGGCCAAAAGTAGGTATACAGTAGAAACTGGCAATTCTGAAAGGCTGTTCACTCCATGTTTATGCTTATTGACAAAATGTGTGTGTGGGCCTGTCTGAAGATGTGTGAAAGTGATGGGAGTGTATGCACATGTACATTTTCATTCAAATGCCAGTTTCTCTGTTAGATTTAGTTCTGTCTGATAAGATACTTGAAAAACATCCAAATAAAATGTAGAACGATTCATTTACTGAATTAATTTTAAAAATTTAAACAAAACTCTGACTATAACGGCAAAGTGCTAATTTGACGGTGAATCATCTCACTGCCAAAACATACCAAACTCTCTTAATTTATGTCAGCTAATTGATCTAAAGCTAAATAAGATTCATTTTAAAATGAATCTTAAGATTCTGGATTGATTGATAAAAAAGCTGTTCTTTCAACGTCAGAATTTATATGAATCTTTCACTCATCAGAAAATCACTTTTCTCTTTTCTAAAACACGTCTCTAACAATTCTTCTTAGTGCATTTTAAATAATTTTTTGTCAATGTGATATTTGATTCTCTATTTAGGCTTACTTCATGATGAACCCTCCTCCTAGCACTTCTTTCAATGTATTTATATAATTCTTTTAATTTCATTTTTTTTTTTTTGATATTTTGATCAAGGTCTGAATAATTTTATTAGTTTATCTAACTTCAAAGCTTCAGGGTAGATAAGAATATCAATAATAAGTGAATGATATAAAATAATGATAAAGATCTTAAATTTGTTCAATATTCCATTGAAAAAACAAAAAAGAGGAATAAAAAAATAAATTTGACCTTGACAATAAAATTAGATAAAATGTGTATTACAAAAATATCTAAATGTATAGTACAACTTCCTAAAAATATTTAAAAAAATAATATGTCCATTAAATTCATTCCAAACATTAGAGAAAACTTTTTTCAAAAAACAAAATTGATGATAATTTTCTTGCTTTGTATATATATAAGGATATGTATACATATGTATGTATATATATATATATATATATATATATATATATGTATATATGTATATATATTGCTAGAAGTATTGCCTGGCTTTGCCCAGGTTCTTAATAAAACGTTAAATAAATTATTTCACCATTATTTTCAATAAAACTCTATTCATAAAAAAGTTGTAATACTTTAAAAAATTGTAGAAATATTTTTGGTTTTAAAGCAATTTAAGTTCAAATGCCAGCTTTTTATTTGAATGTTTGGCTAAAGACTTCTGTGAAATACTGGTTGTCAACATCTGTTGACAACTACGATATGGTAATTTATTAAAATTGAAAAATGTTTTTTAACTAAAAATCAATGAATTCCTTTATGTCAAATTCCAAGACTAGACAAAGAATTGGCGGAGAAGTTTGGTAGGATAAAAAAAATGTTTGCGCACACAGTTTTATAGATATAATTGGTAGAAAATAGATGTTTTCCAGACAATATTAATAGGAAAGAAGAAGACATTATATACATATATTTTTTTAAAAATATGTTTCATTAAACATTAGTGATATGTATTGTCGGTGTTTTTTAAAACAAATCCTTTCAATTTTTCGTATATTTTTTTTAATAACTTTCGAAAAGTTTTTTATATATTCTAAATTTTTTGTTTAAAAAATGATTTGTTGCCAATATATATATATATATATAAAAACATTTTGTAGTCTCGCAGTTTCTTGCTCGACTAATATATATATATATATATATATATATATATATATTATTGCTTATATGTGTTGTTACCATCAGCAACATAAATATTTTTAAAGATAAAAACATTTACTTTCAAAATATAAACAACATTTATATATTTTCTCCCATGATCTATATGCTGATAATATAGCAAAACATATGTCCAGATATCAATAAACATTGTATATTTTTCCTATATGTCATCTTATTTCCTATTAATACATATACGAGGTATGTTCAATAAGTAATGAGAAAATGTCTGGAGAGATAATATTTATTTTCATAAGCTTACAAAACTTTGCCCCCTTCAAAATAATGGCCTCTCATATCTACACAATTCTTCATGCGTCCCTTCCAATCCTGGGAGACCTCCTCAAAGTCTTTCTTTGGTAGTCCCTTCAGGTAATTTTCTGATGTCCTTTTTAGCTCCTCTGAGGCTATCTTTCATGCATGGATACAGGAAGAAGTCGCATGGGGCTAGGTCAGGGCTGTAGAATGGGTTTGTATGACTCTTTTCCCTATCAGCCATCCTGGTGGTCACCAGTGTATGTTCAATAAGTAATGACTTTGTGGAGATTCAGATCTTTGGTCTGAACTGTCTCCACTGTGCCAATACTAATACCAATAGCTTCAGATATCATCCCCACAGTTATCCAACGGCCTTGCATTACTAATCTTCACATTTCCTCAATATTTTCCTCCTTGTGCGCACTGTTTAGTGATCCAGATCTGGGTTCATCCTCAACCTGTTCATTTCTTTAAGAAAATCTGTTAAACCACTGATAGAAACTTGCTTGACTCATCTGTTCATCCCCATAAGCCTCTTTTAACATTCTATAAGCTTCTTGTTTGGTTTTCTTAATTTTAACACATTTGATGGCCTAACGTTGTTCCTTGTTTCCTTGTATTGGCAAACCTGATCAGACTGGTCCCAAAATAAACACCACTGTGCTCAAACCTAGAATGAGAGGAAGTTGTGAATAAATCATTTTGTAGGCTATATGTATATGTACTTCACCATGAAGTAGCATTTTGATCAAATCATACTTAATGTCTCTCCTAACATTTTCTCATTACTTATTAAAGAAACCATGTATATCTAAACTTATAAAAATTGGAACTGTGTCTGTGTGTTTACCTGAAACTCTGGACTCTGAAACAACTAGGCTAATTTTTTGGAAAATTCACAGAGTTGAACTTTATGTGTCTGGGATTGTTTTTACATAGGTTATATCTACTTGGTTGAACACAAACACAAGTTATGCACAAGCTAAGTTTTACATACTCATTATATCCCAGGGCTATTATAATCAGTGTTGCTGTTCACCTAGATGAGTTATTTTCATTAAGTTGATGGCTTTTATCCACCCGGGTTTTTGGAATCAGTTTTATCCTTAAACTTAGATGAGTTACCGTCCCGAGTTAACAAGCCGTAGATGGGGGTTACAAAGAAGATGCTTTATAACTGAATATCTCAAATGAAGTTCTATATGGATAGCTTCTGAATTAAAAAGAAAAAAAAATCTCTTATCTTTTCTCACCTGAATCTCAAATGACAATATTTAATCAAAGGTATGTAGAGATTCAAAAATCACACATAAAAAGAACTTTCATTTTTGTATGGGAAAACTAGAGATAAAAAAGAAAAGAAAAAAAGGGTATGAAAAATTCAATAATGTGGAAAAATCAATAGAGAAGAAAAAAGGAATATGATTCAGAAGCTATATATAATACTTAAATAAAAAAAATGATAGAATATTTGGATAGATTTTAACTTTTAGCTCTGATGCAATTTCCTTTCCTATCAAATCTTTGCACAAGCGTGTCTGTGTGTGTGTGTGTTTCTGTTAAATTGAATAGGGGAGGTCCACTTGGGGCAGTGGATGGGCAGTCAGATTTCGGAATTGTGATATGCGAGTTCAAATCCTAACTGGGAAAAGTATGAATGCTCACATTCCCTCCAGCTATGAATTAAATAGTGCATACTATGTTATTTAAAAAAACAACTACTTGTGGACAAAAAAAACGTTCATCAAAAATGATTTTTATCAGTATTAAATGTCACACATAGTTTTTTGAATAACACAATATGTACTGTTTATATTCGAGGTGATGTGGGAATTCCTATCTTTCCCAAGGGTATTATTCCAAATATGAATACAAATGGAATGACTGGGATTCAAACTTGCGTATTACTATTCCAATGTCCGAATGCCTATCAACTATCCCAAGTCAACTCCCCCATGCTGCTAGTTAACAAATAGTTTAGGAAAGATATAGATCAGGGCTCTCCAGACTATGTCCTGTGGGCCACATCCGGCCTGTCACATGATTTCATTCGGCTTGCCAAATAAATCCCTTGAGATTTATAAATGCCTGTAACCAGATGTTTCATAATGGCACCTCTAAAAGTGCACAGGGCACACTTATAAGAATCTAAATGGTTTTATATCTAAAAGCTACAGAATTCTTATAATACGAGTTATTACCTATGAATGATAAAAGTCATTTCCAATGCATTTTTATTGGAAAATCATTTCCAGTAATTCAATTGTAACGATCAACTCTTCTGAATCTTTATTGGAAACATTTTTACAGTGCATTTTCATTTTAAAAGTAATTTCCAATTAATTTTTATGGCAAAAATCATTTCCACTTCATTTTCATAGCAGACTATTTCTTAACCTTTTTTTTTGTTAATGGCTCTCATAAAGATTCACATAAAATATAAGTACAAGCTCAGATGAATCTACTATCTGGTCAAAACTAAAAAAATTAATTTTGAAAAAAGTAGCAGTAAATGGAAATAAATTATGCTGATGCTATCGTGTTTTGATTGCTTAAAACTGTCATCAGGGCATGTTGTTCTTAATCCACATTCACAGATTTATTAAATAAATTTTTAAGATGGATAGTAGATTTTAATAGCTGTGAATAAATTTTGAAAATAAGAAAATAAAAGATGGCTTTAAGTAACTGAAATGCTACAGTGTTGGCATTATCTATTTCCTGTGTTCCATTGTTTTTACAAAAAAATTATTTTTGTTATACACTGTTGGAATTTATTTCCAATTTTTTCTAATATATGTATATACAAGGGTAAATCAAAAAGTTCTATGACAAATAATATTAACCCAATCTGAGTGAAAATAGAGCAACAAAATTTTATCAAGAAGAAATTCTCAATGGAAACATTGCTTGAAGTTTGAGTTAGGTGGATCTTACATAGAAAAATAATTTTGCAACCTCCATAATTAAAGTTTTTCTTCAATTTGTCTAAGAACTTTTTGATTTACCCTTGTATATA
>JAYKTE010028759.1:0-15336 GCA_036873565.1 Xipholeptos notoides
GATATTTGAATCCTATTTATTGTGAAGGTATGTTTGAAGTACTTGTTTGTTATTAGTTTCTATCAGGAAAGTTATATTTTTTATTTTTTGTATATTTTTAAACTTTTACTAGGAGTTTAAATTTTAGTTGGTTAAAATTTGAGAATCTCCATAGTTTTTAAAAGAGGTTTTCTTTTATACCATCAGTTCAAGAACTTAAATAAGCTTTCATCTTTTGTTTTTTGTTGTTTTTATTCCTTTTTCTTTGTTTTAATAATAAAAGCAAAACAAAACCAGTTAACAATAGTTATTTCACATAAAAAGTAGCTTTAATTTAGAGAGGGGTAAAAGATTAGCCAGATTTCCTGTCATACCTAACTGGGATTCAAACATGCATATTACAATTCCGAAGTTAAACTGCTCCAAGTGGACCTCCTCAAGTGTTTGAATCAGTAACAACCTAGCTGAATAAAGTCGGTCAACAGATTAGTGTCCAGTTGAGGGATAATTATATGCACTATATAAACTGGCATTAGGCAACAGCTTCATGAACTATCAGGTTTGTTAGAGAACTTTGGTAACTATGTCTTGGGGAGACCTACCAGCCCACCTACCTATCCACAAATGAACTCTACCACACATTACTAATACTACTATCCATTTGAAGTCAAGGAGAAGGCATTGAGTCAGAGAAAGTACAAGAGAAAGTAGTCTCAGCTACCAGTCAGCTTTACGTTTTACCACAAATCTAATATTCAAACTTATATCCACATCCATTTGTTTGTTTGTTTCGGTTTTACGGCATATCAACCAATTTTTAAGTCATTTAATGCCAAGAACAGTAATTTTTGGTTAACTTTAGTTTCTGTCCCTACTTAGTTTCTTGAATAACACAATATACACTATCTAACCCATAGCTGAAGGGAATATGGAGATTCTTTTCTTTCTTAAGGGTAGTAGTCCGTATATGATTGCAAACGAAATGACTGGGATTCAAACTCGCATACTACAATTCCAAAGTCCGACTGCCTATCCACTGGGCCAAGTCGACTTTCCCTTCATATACTTTATTTCTTGCTTTCATTTTATAATATTTTAAATGAAATATTTTTAAAGGTTGAAGATGAAATCACTAAGAATACTTCACTTATCATTAAAACTTGGTCATGTTTAGTCAAATGAGAACAAAATTAGTTAAAAGGTTTGGCTGAACTTCGGCAAAGATTCATGATTTAAGAACAAAGCCTTTCACTTTTTGTATTTATTATGTGAACAATGGTCCTTATCTAACAAATATTTGGGCAGCAAAGGTGGAGACGGGTAAAAGGTTCGACTCTAGAATCATTTTATATAAGTTCAAGTTCCAGTCAAAATATTCATTATCAGCTGCCTCGGGCAGATGAGGCTCATTAAACCAAGAAAGTAACTAGTCTAGGTGTAAGGTTAGCACTGATTCCAAACACCCAAGTAGATGATGCCTGTCAACTCAATTAGAGTAACTCCTCAAGGTGAAGAATAACAAAAATAATTCCAAAAATTCTGGGAATGTAATAAGTACATAAAACTGGCCTTGTGCCTAACTCAATTTATTACTTAACTGAGTATATACCATATGTGGATGTTATAAAGCCTTCAAAAATAAATGTTGTGAATTCAATGATTTGATTATATCCCTATAAACATTATCTAGAACTGTCAATTTTCCAAAAGAAATTAATTTATAGTTGATAGAAAAATTGTATTGTCATATTGGTTAGGTGACATTTAGACTAACTTCAAGTGTCAGATCTGGAAGAAAGATTTCACTTCCATAGAGACAATGTGGCAAAATTAGGTCAGAAAGGAAACTTTGAAAAATTGAGAAAGGAAGGTATGCTATTGAGTTATGTATATAGTTTTGAGGAAGCAAAAGTAGAGCAGTGATAAAAGCTTGGGCACTGGGATGGTATTACACAAGTTCAAATCCCGGTCAAAACAACTACATTAACTCAGATTGATGATGCTCCTTAACTTGGGAGAGTAACTTATCTAGGAGAAGAACCATTTGACCAATCAGTCATCTTGCTTTGCTTGTCACTGGTTAAAGGCTGAATGGAAATAGAGCATATTTAACATGTCATACCAGCGTACAACACATCAATTATCTGTACAGACAACCCTTACATTTCGGACATGTCATCAGGGTTGGTCTTCTTCCATTTAGAAGTTGCAGTTATCATCATATAATTTTAATATACATGCATAGATACATACATACATATATATATATATATTTATTTATAATCAATCCTCTAGGTTTTCATTGAATAAGAAAAAAACATTTCTGTTGCCGTTCTTAGAGACCAGGGTTTATATTTGTTGAAATATAAAATAGACCTAGACCTAGACCATCTATTGAACTAGAATGATTAAAAACTCTATCTCCGAGGGAAACAGAAAAGAGCATCAAAAGAGATAAGATGCTAGCTAAGATTGACTAAGTAGCTTCAGGCTTTTTTAATAACAGATTTTCTGATCTAGAAAAGACTAGTTGTCCACTTCAGAAAATCCTTAAACAGAAAAGATGTGTTGATTATTCTGAAAATGAAGAACACCTAGATAACAAATTACACAGGCTGATGAGAATGTTGAAGACAGATTTTCACTGTTAAAAGTTTTAATATACTAGACTCCTTCCAAAAGCAATGCCACCTATTTATTAACATTATTTTTTAAAAGTTGAAGAGCTACAAAGACAGGAGTCGTACCATTAAAACAAGCAACCTTTTGTGATCCTGTATTTATTTTTCAACATAGTCACTAATGATCTAAATGCCCTTTTGCCAGCAATGAAGAGGCAATACATTTTCACATCTGGAGCTCACTTTGTCACTCACATCTCTGATGCCATTCTGAAATTGATAAACCCATCTCCTAACTGTGCTGGCATCAACTGCATTAGGTGAGTAAAAACCCCACAAGCACCAGTCAATATTGATTGGTTTAATTTTTTCTGCATGAAGGAATTTAATGGCAATTTCTGCTTCTGACAGATGTCCATGACAGAGATTGCTTTCATAGAGTCTCAATATCTACAACAGAGAGATTAAACTTTTTGGTCATGATAAATCATTATAACAATGCAATTTTCGATCTCCTCTGCTCCATTTAGGTGGGATGAAAAAATTGGAGGCATTACTTTTGGAATGACCATGGTAATTTTATATAACTGATCTCTAACCCTTTCTCAAGTTAACTTGTCTTCATCTAATTTACCTCTTTAAGTGTACATCATGTAAAACTTATTTAAAACATATCCTTAAAACCAGCCACAGACAAACTTGTGCATTAACACATTAAGGTCTTTCTTGCCAAGAAATTATATTTAATGATGCATGCCTCTAGTAGCCACTAGTCTTGCTCTCCACAGGTATTACAAGAAGCATCAAAGGAGTGCTTTTTTGGCACATACTGTTATTCGGTTTTTTTATCTTTGTTTTTTGAAAAATACTTACCCAAAACATCCTGCTCAGAAAATGACAATATGCATGATCCTTTTATTAGAAATATGGGAAGACTAGCTATTTCGGTTTGGATAACGATTATATCTTCAAAATAAAATTTAATGTAAAAATATTTCGATAGCTAGCATAAAAAATTATACATTTAGAAAGCACTACTATTAAACGATTAAAAGTTTGTTTTTCCTTCCAAAGTAAAAATCCAACAAGTGCTTTACCACACCAGTATTCTCTGGTTAAGAGAACTAAAACCAACAAAATCAAGAGTAATATATATAAGTGCTTCTTTGTACAGCTTATAAATACACAAGTAAGGGCCAATCCCCTTGGACAAGATATAAAGCATCCTATTCCCTACAGCTATTGTTTATAAGATACAACTATTGCCATTCATTAAGTAAATTAAAGTTGTAAAGAGAAAAATATGTATCAAAAAATAATTATCTCAAAAGAGTTGTTACATCATTAAAAAAGACCATTGAGATTAATGAAACAACCTTAGTAAATCTAGTCGGCATATCTACAAAAATGTAATTGTGTGTATGTGGGTGTGTGTGTGGAACAGTCTCTATGAAATTACTCTGCAATTTTGGGTCTAGAAACTTGAAATTCGATATATGGGGTCTTCAGACCTGTGGAACACTTTCTAGTTGTTTTTTAGCCAGAGAAATAGCTTCTAGGGAGTCAAAATTTTGACTTACAAAAAGCACAGATCAAAATGAACACAAAAATATGCACCAGACCACTGAAACTTGCGTAGCACAATGGCAACCTACATTCAAAGAATAACCATTTGAATAACCATTTAAGAGAGTGTTTACCACTTTACAAACCGGGACCTCTTTCCTATATAATAAATAGGGCTGTGACATTATGCTTTTATTAAAGAATATTCTTGTCACAGCCCTAGTTATTTAGGATTGATCTCTATCAAACTACTTTGCTAATTTTTGGTCTAGAGAATTGAAATTTGATGTACAGAGTATTTGGATCTGTGGAATAAATTCAGTTTACTTTTGAGCCAAAAAATAGCTGCTAAGAGGTTAAATTTGAAAAATTGAATCATTGCAGACCTGTAGCACCCGCTGTGTGAGTGCTACATTGGTCATTGGGGTGTCAATATATCTGCAGTTTACTAAAATAATTTTCGGCTTTCAAAAAATTATGGCTCTATTATTAATACTATATTCTATATATTAGTAAAAAAGATTATGGTTTTAATAATTCAATATTCTATTAATTATTCATTCTATAACCTATTCATTATTAAAAAGAGTTATGATCTTATTAATTCTATATTCTATTCTTTATCAAAAAAACATTATGACTTTATTAATTCTATGTTCTATTCATTATCATAAAATATAATTCTATATTCTATTCCTTATTAAAAAAACATGATTTTATTAATTCAATATTCTACTCATGATTAATTTTACATTTTATTCATTATTAATTCTCCTTTCTATTTATTATTAAAAAAGATGATTCTATGAATTCCATATTTTTTCATTATTTATAAACTATCTATATTTTGAATTTAAATTTTCTATTCTGTCTCTCTGACTGTGCTCTGCTTTTTTGTTTGTTGATTTGTTTTCTGATGTATCAACCTTTAAAGCCATCTTATGCCAAGGGCCATTATTTTTTATATACATATTTGCTTTGTTAATAGGCTGTTAGAGAAAAGTAAATAAACTATTTGACCATTAGCTAGGAGCAATTAGGGGATTCACTCTTTTCCTAAGAGACTGAAAGTAAATATAATAGACTGACTGAGATCTGAACTCACATATATATTTCAAAATTCTATTTTCATAACCACCTACTCACAAAAATTCCTCTGGATATTTTTTTTTTGTAATTTAAGTCATAGTATCTGAAAAACAAAAAGTTGAAGTGAAATTCGATATTTACCCAAAGTTTAACAGATAATGTTATTTATTTTAAAAATTCCTTTTTTCTTGAAAAAAACAAAAACAATTCACAAATTTCTTGAAAAAAACCTCAGGATAAATCACAAAGTACCACCAAAGCATTCATTGGTATGCATTTAGAATGTAATCATAAGTGACTTTATGCATAGAGTGGATTAACTTTTGCTTTTGAAGAGTAAAGCCACAATTCAAGATGGCTATTAGCTCAATCTACTGGGATCCTTCATGCCTTATTAATTTCACTTCTTGGATATCATCCAAATCTCAAGGTGCTAGTGGGATGTTTCGCTGATAAAAAACAAAATAATATATTCTTGTTACTTTTTGCTTTTACCTTTTTTTTTCTAAATCTTCCTTGATTGACAAGTGTAATGGAGTGAAAAGTTAACTATGAACAGACTTGTATTTTAGGGGAAAAAACCTCATGAGTTCATATTTACAAAACAAGGCAGATATAAATTTCAATTCAATGTTAAAAATCTTTGAACAATATAAGGCGTTAAAAATCTCATAAAAGATTGGCAAGTGGTTTCAGAAAAACCCCACTGGTATAATGGATGAGCTCTTGGATTTTGGAATCTTAAAATGATATTTCAGTTTCAAGTTGTTCAGTTAAATTCAAATCTGGGCTAATATCCTTGGGTAAAATATGCACTCAAAATGCTGAGAGATATAAGACATTTACCAAAAGATGATTGTTCTTGCCATAAAATGACCAACATGTTGATATACCATGAAACAAAACAATTAGCACACAACTGGTTTCAATAGTTGTTCGTTGTTCACTAATGTATTTATTTTATAAGAAAGATAATTATTATTATATATGTATTTTCAAAATTATTTTATATACATATATATATATATATATTTATATACGCCATGTTGTCACCTAAGGAAGTTACTTGGGACAGCGCTTAGGCGATTGGACTCTGGATTCACAGTACACATATTTGAATCCTGGTTATTTCGTCATGTTCACATATGAACAAACACCCCTGGGAAGAGTTTGAATTCCCATTTTCCTCCAGCTATGGATTAGATGGTGACTTCCTTAACTGGGATATACATGCAGCTGAGGACTGCTTCTGAATTTCATATTCCTGCGAAGCTCACCATGGAACTCATGTGTTCAATAGATTAGTAAGCCTATCACACACACAAACACACACCATACACATATGTTGTCATCAGAAGAAAATAACTTTTATTGGCCTTTGATTTTAATCTGAGCAATTTCAACTTGTTTTATTATTTACTGCAACTATATTCACTTTAATAAATTCTTTTATCAAAGATTGTGTTGTTACTCTAAAATTCTTACTAATGTGCAACATCTGCACTTTAGTGAAATTAGTATGATGTTCAGGAGGGTATTGACACTCATTTGCTTATTCCTTTTCTTCTACTCTAAGTATAGGTCATAGAATGAAATATTTAGACTTATATAGCCTAATAATTGTTATTAAGAAAAAAGTAATATGTTGGGATAAATTTTGCATTGAATTTGTCAGATCAACATGCATCTGAATAGTCAGACTGATACTAAATCTTTTTATCAAATCTTTTCATCTGATCTTAGGCCGCATAATTATCAATAGAAACTATAGTCACTTATAACACATACCAAATTCAGTTTTCTAACCACTATATGTAGCCACTAGCCATGTTGTCTAGGCAAAAGAAAGAAAGAAACCAACAAAAAGCCTAAATTTGATTGTTATCACAACCAGCTACAGGCAAAATTGAAGATTGCTCATAAAACTTACATACATACATAATTCAGCCTGCTACTACTGGCTCATTTAATCTGATCTATTGTGATGAATTGTTTCTGATTGGTTCTTAAATTTTCTTGGAGAGGCAGACATATGTCTGTGGAAACATTATTCTTGGTGCTTAAATCTACATTTTTGAATGCAAAGTCTTATGAGAATTAATTTGATATATATCTGTATAAATACACACATATATATATATGTATATATATATGTTTATTAATCTATAAAGGATAATGCCTATACTTATAGTAAAAGTGCTCAATATCAGTGATAGTGCATGTGCAGTAGATAAGCATAGACACAAAGTCAATGTTTTGTCCGTTTCTTGCCTACATGGTAATCAGACCAAAAGGTTAAGAAACTAACAGTCATCAAAGGTCGTTAACTCATTGACTACACTTATCTACTATATATATATATATATATATGTGTAAACAAGGGAAATTAAATTCCAACAATGTGAAAAATATAAATAATATGAAAAACAACAATAAAAACAATAACAATATATTAATAATATATTATTACATAAAAAGCCAATGTTCAACTTTTGGTTAATACAACCTATTATCAAGGCTAATATATGAACTACTTTGACCAAAAACATGTTTAAACTGATGTTAAAGATAAAAACAAAAGCATTTGGAAAATTTTTCCATATTATGTATATTTTTCATATATATATATATATATATATATATGTATGTGTGTGTGTGTGTGTATGTATGTGTGTGTGTGTGTCTGTGTCCATGTCAACATATATCTGGAGATGAAATGCTCAATATGGATGATAGAGTGTGTATAGTTGATTAGCATAGATACAGAGTCAATACTCTTTTCTACTGTCAGTTTCTCATTTGTGAAATCTGATAAAAAATCTTTTTGGTCTAACGATTGGATAGGCAAGAAACTTGCTATCACTAAAAGCCATAATTCAATTATATAAATATATGTATATACATGCATGTATATGCAGAATACTTTTATGTATCAGTGTCCAGATATGCTATGTTTGCATATGCATATTTAAATATTACTTTTGATGTGTATGTGAGAGTGTGTATGTGCATATTAGCTATCTTCATAATTTGAGTGTGATAAATATTCTTGGTTAATAATAAGAATATACAAATTTTAACAGGATTGATTTAATATAATGGCTACCCAACATCAAATTTTTCCTGTATTTATTTAGATACATGTGAGATATTGAGAATTTTTCTATTGCATTTATGTTTTTCACTCATAAATTGTTTTGATGCAGACTAAACTCCATTTCATTTGATTTAATTTATATAAACAATATATCAGTTATCTTCACATATAAAACAAGAACATATTGAAAAATTCTACATATTAGAAACACCCTGGGAAAACTAAGGATCCATATAATATAATTATCCATGAATTGCCGTAAAACATTTCACTTGTGGTTAACTTGGGTTATCAAAAAAGAAAGAAGGAAAACTTTTTTCTACATGAATTGTTTTGTTTATTGCTTGATCTCACCAAATCACTATAAAACCTGCTTTGAAATAACAAAAGCAGAATACTGCAGTGCCAAACACTTATATTGGCTAATGGTCTTTAAATTAATATCAGTTCTGTCTCTGTCCACTAATAACCAAATTATCCTGTAAGTGTTGGAGCTGTGGTTGAGTATTATTCAAAGAATCAGCTGACCTGGTTCACAGCATATTGCCTTTGGTCCTTCTGTCTCATAGAATATAAATTATCCCATTTCCCCAGCAACAAAAGCAAGTCTAGTTGAGCTGACATCACTGATAGAATTATGGGGAGCAATATTATTAGCAGTATCTATTAATGTGATAAAGTTCATCTTTGAAGTTTTTTTCTTTTTTCTTGTTGCTTATTCTTTCTTTTTTTTCTTTCTTTTTTTTTCTCTATTTTCATCTAAGTAATATACACTTGTGCAAGGGATGGCTAAAAATTGAAATGAAACAAAAGTCAGAAAAATTAGATTATTTATCTATAATACTTACAAAAATACATAACATAACATGCATTGGTTGGGTGGAGGTAATTTAGAAAAAGAAATGGAAATTTTAGAATTTGTTGTTTCATTGCTTGTTTTATTCAGCAATTATTTCTTTTTTGGGAGTCTTGTACATATGTCCAGCTACTTCTCAAATAGGTTTGATAATTTTAGAAGGGACTTCTTTCATATTTACACCTTAAGGTCACATCTTGTTTTTGCTTACAGAAAATTAAACTAATTTGATATATAAAATGGATTCAAAACTTTGACAAATTAAACAAAATTTTCACAACTTAAACGAACAAATAAGAGTTGCATCGAAAATGTAGATCCAAAGTTTGGTCGAATTTCATTAAAAATGAAGCGGGTGTGCAAAGAATGAAAAACGCCCGGAAAACGCTGTGGTAAGTGCAAAACTGTGAATTTCATAGCATGGAACATGGTTGACCCTAACCAAAATGGCCTGTTGGGTCCAGAATTGACTGTGCTCTTGTAGTCTCTGAGTCTATAAAAGCCTGCAAAAAAACCCTAGAGACACTATTTATTGAGACCATTTTATTAATAAGTAGAGATGAAGTAAAGTTTCTGTTAACTTCACTAACTTGTGATCCTTTTATTGCTCTTCACCAGGGAGATGATCTTTGACCTGAGTGCAGAGTGAGTTTAAAATCCAGTGCATTAGGTACACCCCCATGAATTATTACGCATAATATTATTAAAGAAAAATCCAAATGAATCTATTTCCACTCCATTTTTATTAATATTCATAAACATTTATTTTCATTGCTTTTATCTTATCTTTTATTTTTTCCTCTCTTTATATAATTGGTTTATATTACTATGCATCCTTGAATCAAAATATTCAAGAAACCCCCAACCTCATACTCTTTTTTGTCTATTTTGTTGGGTCAACTATTTCAATTGGAATTCTGTCTTACAGTTTTAAGTATTATTATCACCATTGCATCTCCTATCAGTAGATATGTTTATGTATACAATAATAATAATGGCTTTAAAAGCCTTTGAGAATTTTACTTCTGTGTAACACCATGAAATCTTTTTACTCATTTTTTCTGTTTTTCTTTGTTTGATCTGGTTCAGTTTAAAAGTTGATATCAGATAATTATCACTGCTACATAAACAAAGCAGCAACTCAACTGCACAGTCCTTATATGATAATTTTTTGTTTGGCGTGATTCTAAGAAAATAAGGAAGAAAGACAAAAAAAATTTTCTTGTTTTGATATTTATTTTTACAACCTCTAATAAAATCATTTATCCTTTTACTGAGTGAAAAACATCTTCCACAGCTGTAAATCCTTGACTAATTATTTTGCCTTATCAACTATCAACTCTGCAGTAAATTAAATATGAAAAAAAAAAACCCAAAACACTTGCATTATGGGTTAAAAAAAAAAGGAAATCATTTTACTTCTATTAGCAATCTCATTTACTCAGTTCTCATTTTGATTTTAAGGTCTAAATATAGTCCAATGTGTTCAGAAAGTCGCTGTGTTCCTTTCAGTTAAGTAAAGAAGAATGATTTCAGCAAGATGGTGCCAAAGTAATGCAAACATTTCACTTTGTTTTTTAATGAAATTTTCCAAAAAAGAATGATCTGCAAAAGAATTTGGATGATAATATTTCCTAATCTCTGCTGAGAAGTTTTTCCTGTGAGGAGTGACATAACAAGATTCAACACTCAACTGAAGAGCTCACCCAAGAAGAGATCCATTAAATTTGAAATCTTTTGTCTTCATTAATTTAGTGGTTATTTTCTGATTCCTTCTTTTCCATAAATTAACTGGCAGCCAGCGTTGTTCACAATAAATTGACTATCCAAAATATTTTATTAACAAGTTTTAGCATATTGTTCATATTTTGAAAGTATAGTTCCGCAGTAACCTTTTGAATGCACTGTATAAGATCCTTTTTTTTTCGTTGAAATGGAAAGTGCGTCTTTAAAATTCAAATTAAATTTTAAAAAAACCTTTATGATATTACATTTATATTCAATATATTCTTATACTAACATATATATATTTTTTTTATGAAGCCTGAAAGGATCAGACGGGATTGCACATTCCATTACTATGATGACTAAACTTATGCATTCATGACCTGAAAGTTTCATCTGTCTGTTGCAGTCCCGTTTGTGTAACTTTTCAGCTCCTTTGCTTCTGATGCACATCCATGACAGGGGTTGTTTCCTAAGAGTTTCATGCGGTTAATATCTGCAACAGAGAGATGAAACTTTTAGGTCATGAATTCATAAATTTAGTCATTATAACAATGCAATTTGCAATCCGATCTGATGCATTTGGGTGGAACAAAACAAAAATAGGAGGAATTATTTTAGAACAAAATTGACTAACAGCAATATCACTATAATTTTTTAACTCATGACTAGAAAAATTGGTTCGTTGGTTTTTGTTTTACAAAACATCAAATTATTTGGTCATTTAATGATGAAAACAATCATCTTTTCATACACTTCTTTCTTTCATAATAAAGTTGTTCAAACAAAAACGGTAGTTACACTGTTTATTTATATACATTTATTGAATTTTTATAATGCATAATTAGATTTTCTTATAAGAATTAAGTGAATCTATTTTTTAGTTAAAGTATAATTACAATTCTCTTAACCATTCTTGTTTTTATTTCCTGTCATATGAATTTAACTATATATTATATGAAAACCATTCAAAACCATTCAAAGAAACTAGTAGTTGATACTCTGACCCAATTGAATTGAGTTAATTTCTTTCTCAGATCTGAAAACTGATTTTTGATAAACTTCATTTATGTCCAAAAAATGATAAGACTGAAAAGAAACAATTATGTCATATCTTTTTTAAAAAAATATCATTTTTTTTTTAATGGTCTATTTTTTTAGAATCCTTTTGAGATGAAGCTTTTTCATTTCTATATACATTTTTCACAGACTCTTATCCACATCTTTTATAGCTGTTGTTTTCAACTAATCTTCAGGCTTTCATAAGTTGTATTTACTGTGACTAGGTGGGAATGTTGAATCTCCGAAATGTATTGCCAGTAATTACTGTCTTTGGGTAGGATTGAAACAGTCATCTTCAGATAATGTTTACTCAATGAATCTCTCTGCTGCCTCGCTGGTCCCAAAGGGGGATTATGCTTGGATTTTCTATCTTATAAATCCACTTTGTTTATTTTTATTACTATTATTATCTGGTCTTCCATTGTCAGATCCATACCAAATTTTTGACGGTCTATATTTTGGAACATACATGGTTTGTTCAATAAGTAATGAAAAAATGTCAGGAGAGACTTAAGTATGGTTTGATCAAACTGCTACTTCATGGTGAAGTACATATGCATATAGCCTACAAAATGATTTACTGACAACTTCCTCTCATTTTAGGTTTGAGCGCACCGGTGTTTATTTTGAGACCAGTCTGATCAGCTTTGTCGATGCAGGGGAACCTGGAACAATGTTATGCCATCAAATTTTGTGTTAAACTTATGAAAACCAAGCAAGAAGCTTATGAAATGCCAATGGGGATGAACAGATGAGTCAAGCAAGTTTCTATTAGTGGTTTAACAGATTTTCTGAAGGAAATGAACAAATCAAGGATGAACCCAGATAGGGAGCACTGATCAGTCCACACAAGGAGGAAAACATAGACGAAGTGCAAAAATTAGTGACACAAGACCGTGGGATAACTGTGAGGATGATATCTGAAGCTGTTGGTATTAGTATTGGCAGACTGGAGACAGTTCTGACCAAAGATCTGAATCTCCACAAAGTCATTACTTATGCTGGTGACCACCTGGATAGCCAACATAAAAATGAAAGTAGTACAACACCAACCCTATAGCCCCGACAGAGCCCCATGCAACTTCTTCCTGTATCCACACATGAAAAACAGCCTCAGAAGAGCTGAAAGAGGCATTGGAAAATTACCTGAAGAGACTACCAAAGAAGGACTTTGAGGAGATCTTCCAGGAATAGAGGAGACACATGAGGAAGTGTGTAGATGCAGAAGGCTATTATTTTGAAGGGAACAAAGTTTTATAAGCCTATGAAAATAAATATTATCTCTCCTGAGATTTTCTAATTACCAATTGAACATCCCTCATACAAGCTTTTTTTTTAATTTTAACTTTCTCAGCTTTAAAAATCTTATTTACATATCTATCACATAGAACAGAAACTAATTTCCAAGAAAAGTTATGATGCATATTGGAAAAGAACTTCTAATTTTTATTTTAAGAAACAATCCATATTTACAAAAGCAAAGCTGATTAGAAAATAAAATGATTTATGTTGGGGTGGGTGGGGGGTGTATTTGGAAAATATGGACGAATCGTAAAAAAAAATAGAAGCAATGATAAAAGTGATTATTTTTGGAGAAAAAATAAATTAATGCATCTCAAGCATTGTACATCTTGTTTTGTTAATTTTTTTCTCCTAAAGTTCATTTCTTTTAGGAAAAAAGTAATTTGTTAGTTAGAATACCAAATATTATGCATGGTTCAGAGAGTTTATGATAGCAAACCTGAACAACTTTACAATGATCATTCCAAAAGTAATGCCTTCTATTTTTTTTATTCTTCTCAAATGGATCAGAAAGGATTGCAAATTGCATTGTTATGATGACTGAATTTATGTATTCTTAACCAGAAAGTTTCACATCTCTGTTGCAGATATTGATGGTGCGAGATTCTAAAAAGGCAACCCTATCATGCATGTGCATCAGAAGCAGAGATGCATCATTGAATTCATCCATGCAGAAAAAATTGAACCAATCAACATTCACTGACACATGTCGAATGCTTATGAAGCTGATGCAGTTGATGTCAGCACAGTTAGGGAAGGGGTTCATCGATTTTAGAGTGGTGACTTTGATATGAGTGATAAAGCACATTCTGAACGCAAAAATATACTGCCCAGCCTCATTCATCACTTGCAAAAATGCATTGTAAATGGTGGTAACTATAAAGAAAAATAACTTCTGGAGCACAAAAGGTCACTTGTTTATTTGGTACCATCCCCATCTTCGTAGCCTTCTTTTAAAAAATAACTTACATTTGGAACAAACCACATACTAATACAAATATTTCATATACCAGCTCATCAGCAGTATGGTCAAATCACGTTAGAACAAAAGATACAAATAAAAAACAGATTGTTTTCCCAGACAAATTTTATCAATATTTGAAGTATTTTAGTTACATTCTTTGCTAACTGTCATTTTTAAATGTAGTAAATTCTCAAATATTTTACCAAATCTAACCAATTCAATATCTACACTGTAAATAAAGAATTTAGGTTTGAATTTCAAAGAAAAAAAAGGCAGTGGAGTTCCATCAAAGGCATTTGAAAATGACCAGAGAACACATTAGTTGAAACACTATAAATATGGCAACCGAGGCAAGGGTATAAGTTCTAAACATGTAAGTAGTGCGAATCTTAAAAGTTTAGAATATTTTTTTTTTCTCAATGTTTTCTTCTTTTAAAAAGAAAAAAAAAGGGAGAAGAAAGAAAAAAGAAACCTTATTTGCAGCTGTTCTCTTCATTAGCTTATTTTTGTCATTTCGTTCCAAGGGTTAGACAGTGTTTGCCTTAGCAGTAGGCTTACCCCTTTCTTTGACATAGAACGCTTTTCTGAATTTAAAAAAAAAATTCTTTAGGTACACATAAAAATACACACACACACACACAAACACAAATATATGTATTTATATATTTAGTATATTTAGGCAGCAGTTAATGAGTCAAATTTATTAAAAATTAAAATTGCATATTGTTTAATAAAGTATGTTTAAATAATATTGCAAAAATATTTTATGTATGCTCTCAAATATGATTGAGCAGACATCCGCGGTTAAATGTCTCTATTTATGATAGCTACAAAGCATTGCCCTCCAATCCCTGGACTGGGCACTCAAGTATAAATAGTCGCAAAAAATTGTGCTTAGTGACAACATGCTGACTTAGAATAGTGGTAGAGCATCCGACTGATGAAAATTCGATAGGCGTTCGATCCTTACTAGGGCAAGGCTTGTTGTTGGTTGTTGTTTGTCTAGCCGTCCTGATATATATATATATATATATATATATATAGTAAAAACATAAAAAGATAACATCCAAAAAAC
>JAYKTE010028870.1:0-15335 GCA_036873565.1 Xipholeptos notoides
CGTATTTAAATTCTAATTTTTAATTCAAACATTTCCATCTCATTCATTTTTATTCAAAGAAAAATATCTTAGTTTACAGAATTAATTTGAAAAACGTAAACAAAACTGACTATACACCGCACCGAAACGGCCGCGCCGAATCGCACCGAACCCCATTTTTTTATGCCAAGCTAAGTAAAACGCAGACTAAATACAATACTTTTTCAAGGGAATTACAAGCAATTTAGTTGGCAATTAAGCATTTTAAACACCTGCTAGAAGGAACATTTTTGCATTTATACCGATCATAAACCATTTAATATGCACTGCAAACACATGTAGATAAATATGGTCCACGAGAAATCAGACATTTCGATTATATCGCTCGGTTCTCCACAAACATCCGATA
Source organism: Xipholeptos notoides (assembly GCA_036873565.1). NCBI lineage: Eukaryota > Metazoa > Mollusca > Cephalopoda > Idiosepiidae > Xipholeptos > Xipholeptos notoides. The sequence goes on from JAYKTE010028870.1 coordinate 389, forward strand.
TGTTAAAGAACAAAAGAACATTATAGCAGACGCATTATCTCGATCTACAATTACCTCTTTAGATTCCAGTTCTTTAAATATCGATTTAATCGCACAAGAGCAGAAAACATACATACCAAATCACCACACTTGGCACTTTTAGCACACTTGACGCTAGATTCACCAATGTTTATATCGATTTAGTAGGACCTTTTACCCACTCCAAAAGGACATACACATATTTATTGCTGAATTTAACTAATCATGTTAAAACAACTGCCTATCATCCATGTGCGAAGGGGATGGTAGAACGATTCCACAGACAATTAAAAGCTTCCTTGGCTATGAATAATGCAGACTGGACAGACAATTTACCACTAATTATTTTAGCAATAAGAAACACGGTGAAAGAAGATTTGCAAAGCACGCGCACACCTGTAGAAGCAGTTTTCGGATCAGTATTAACACTACCTGGACAGTATTTCAATCTTAAAACAGACATTTCACCAACAACAACGTTTGTAGCAGAACTAAAACATAAAATGTCACTTTTAAATTTTAGATCCACCAGGAAAGCAAACAAACAAGTTTACTTCCCAAATGATCTGCACACCCGCGGATATGTGTTTATTAGAAATGATGCCGTTAAAAAGCCACTTTGTCCAAATTATTCAGGACCCTACCTAGTTTTGGACAGGCACGACAAATATTTTTCTTATTCTATGGAAAGAAAAGAAAGATAATATAGGTATTGATCGCATTAAACCTGCATGTCGAAGAACAACCTTCTACAATACCCCCACAAATACAAATTCGCACAGAACACGAGGAAGCTGAAAAACAAAATGCTGACATAAAACCGGCAGAACAGTTCACTGGCAATCATGGAGATGACGTGAAACCTCTTTATTTTAAAAAAATGCATGCATCAGTTCTATTGTTTAGGTGTCAATAATTGAAGATGGAAAAGGCTATAGAAATAAACGATAGACAGAAACTCATAGACGGATCGACAGACGGACAGGACAGTCAGTGCCACTACCGTGCTTAGAAACATTGCGGCCTCCCCGCAGAATGTGCTCTGCGGCCAGTCAGTGCAGCCCCTATCCACATAAGTCAACTTGTGCACCTCCACCCCCTTCAACATACTGAACCCACAATATATGGTACTTTAAACAAAATAACATGCTCTTGGAAGAACGCAAATATTCCGTAATCATGAAAAAACGGAAGAAATCGAAGAATTGGTGTTTTGTAACTAACGTTACGTTTTCACAACTTTTAGCTACATTTTGGTATTTCGCAGCTATTTTTATAGCCACTTTGGAGTGTTTTGGCTCTTAATCTCCTATAAGTTTTTTTTAAGGGATTTCCAAAAAATTCAATCCCAATTCAAAACTATTTTGCTACAGAAAGTTTGATATACTGTCCAGAATTAGAGTTTAGGAAATTATTTCAAAAATGGAGAGGGAGTGTAGGAACAGGTGTTAGGGGGGAGAGAAAAAAAACGAATTAAATCAAAACAACATTAAAAAAGTAACCAAGTCATTTTGAAATGTCTCAATCTAGGAGAAAGTCATTAAACGCTAATACGCCTCTACATCATCCCTACGTATGTGCAAAGATTTTCATTGGTTCATTTACTCAAGAAAATTTCTTTCATTTTTTCATTGAGTATTTTTAGAATTTTGTTTATTGATTTTTTTTAAATTCTGTTCCTTTAGAACTTTTTTATAATGATTGTTATAAAAAATAAACAAAAATGGTTCATTTACTTTTATTTTAAATCTAATTTAAATTTATTTTATGAATTAAAAATGTTGAATGGGGCGAAAAAAACTGCGATTAAATAAAGCAAATTAAGTAGATTAAAAATGTTAAATAGTGTGCGTTTAAAAAAAAAGTTTATGTAATTTAATAAATCAATTAAGATCTCCCTCGCATCCGTCTAGCCCTAACAGGGATCGTTCATTTGAAAAAAAAAAAATGCGTCACGGTTATTATTTTTCCCGGGAGTACCACATTTTCAAGTTAATTTGTACTTTTAAAAAAGTCCGTGATTTAAATAAAAAAAATTTTAAAAACAGCCTTTCCATGAAAATGTCTTTAAAATGGTATTAAAACAGTTTTACAGCCACGCAAAATGTTTGTGCATGCTGAAGAAGGCTATCGCTAAATTTTCTTAACGAATAACTCCTGAAAGTTTGGGTACATTTATAAAAAAATTACTTTTAATAGTCTGTAAAATAAGACGTAGGCAGATTTTTTTTTTAATTGTGTATAAGTTTTCTGTAACTTTTCCCAAGTGAAATTTATTTGATTGCATTAATTAATTCGTTATTTCAATAATTAGATTGGTTGGCTTTGTTGACCCAAAACCTGACCAACCAGATTCGAGTGTTTATTTACTGCGACTGTTGTTGTTGTTGTTGTTGTTAGTATCTGAGCCTGGGAAAAATAGTATGAGGTTCCAGGGAAATTAGCATTCGTTTGCCTATTTTTTTTCTTGTCCCCTAAGTGTAGGCCACAGAATTAAACTTTTACTGTGATTGAGACCACAAGCAGCAATCCTATCCAGAAAGAGCGTTTATTGGAATTTTAAATAGCCATAATTATGGCTAAAAATAACTTAAATGTAAAAAGAAACAATATACTAGAGAGAGAAATCAATTTACTCATGAAAAATACAAAACAAAATTGGGTCACTGAATTTTTGAGCAAAAAAATAGATTTAGGGTTTGCTATTAAGTTAACAACGATAAGAATAATTGATCCAATAAAATGGGAATAGACTTGAAAAAAGGCAGCTACGGTCGTAAATGAGTTGAATAATTTTGTTGATGGTCAGAAATTTTTCATACATTCAGGCGCAACACGAATGAAGACAGAGATTCTGCCCTTGAATTTTGTGCATAGAAAGAAACTTTTTTCTCTCTCCCAAACACTGCTGGAGTCAATTTTTGATCAAAAATGCTTTTCTTTCGGATTCTAACCAGTAATAATGCTTGATTTGAAATAAATTAATATAAATGATATCAGGTCCTAGAAAGCAATAAAAAATAACAATAGATAGCAAGCAATATGCAATGCCTGCATGCAATTAAAAAATGAAGAAGAGAGAACTAAACATGTGGCAGAAATAATTTTTCAACCATTTTGTGAGTTTTCAACTTGTAAACTAAATTCTACTTTTATCTTTTTTATTATTATTTTAGCAGAAAAAAGTATAATAATGCATCGCAATAAAATGAATGATCCCAAAAAAGAAAAAAAAGCTTTCTTACCTTAAAAAAAACTTTTACAGAAATGTTTGAATAAAACAACCGAACGGACAAGCAACAACAACATTCAGCAAATAAACTGGAAATATGTCTCCAGGGTTTTGTGTTTTAATATTAATGTTTTCGTGGGAAGCGACCTCGGCCTCTTTCTGTTGTCTCTGTGTGAGTGTGCTATAATAAAGAGAGTGTGTGGCACACACTCTCTTTATTTTAGCCTTTTGACTTATTTTAAAGTTTTTTTTTAATATCTAATAATATATTTTAATGCAGTCATTTTTACAGCTGCTAGAAGTAGACAGACCTAGTTTTCTTTTCTTTCTAGTCTTTTTCTCCACGTCTTTCCTTTTTTTCTACTTCTTTTTTCTTTCTTTTAAAAGAGAACAAGAGACTAGTCAGAGAGAAAGGGGTAATAGTGAATATTGCTCTCCAACTGTGACTTTTCATTCGCTTTGTGGCTTAATATTTATTTGTCTATGTTCGGCTCGGAGTAATAATAATAATTCTCATCAAGGAAAGCAACGGGTAGATAACATTTCAATGGGTTGTGAGTGTTGACTGTTGTTCGTTCAAGACTCTCACACAACAGTTGAATTCGCAAAGAACCTCCACTTTTTTTTTTTACTTCTTCCCTTAATTTAATGTCTTTTCTTTTCTTTTCTTTGGCTATTATTGTTTGCAATTTCTCAAAGAATATCTTGTTCATTTTAACATCTTTTTATGAGATTTTTTCAGAGCTGCTTCTGCTATCATTCAGATTTTTTGGCTACACACAAGCTTTAGCTGATATTTTCACTCCAGTTTTTTTAGGAACTGGAACTATAAACCGAATCCTTAGTGGAGAGGACGACTCAGAACTACTCCACACTAAAATATTTTTAGTTACTTCTGCTTGCTGTGAGGATTGAATCTGTAACCTCTAAAGATATTTATTGCTACACATGTGATTATTACAGACTTGTTTGCTACAGAACATTTAAATGCACAGTTACTGACTGCAGTCAGCAGATAACAGTAAAACCATAAAACATTAATAGAATCTAAAAAGTAAAAAGTAAAAAAACATCTGAATTGAATATTTTAAACAACAAAAATCGGTGAAGTGTTTCAAAAAGAAAAGAATTCCCAAAATTACTGAAAGAGGAAAAAAACTTTTCAAATTTATCTAAATTAAAAATTAAAAATAATGTTAGAAATTAATTTATGTTGTATTGTATTATAACGAACGTTCTCATTGGTTGAACTTAACGTCTACACTCAAGGGAGTTTGGCGCGCTTTTGAACTTTACCGTCGAATTCTCTTCAGTTTCCTCCTCTTGTCGGCCGAAGAAAGGAGCTCAATTTTATTCCTCTTAATTTCGAGGGAATGACGCCTCTCAATATCTACAATAAAAGGGGAAATTTATAAAGTCTATGTAAAGACTAATACCATTAACATTTTATAGTCAAAAGTGACTAAAGCCTATGTTGGTCGAATTTAACTGACAATAGTCAGTAATTAATTATTATTGAATTTCTTATACTGAAAGAATATTATTCAAGAACTTTGCCGACAAAATATCCCCGTAACATAACGAGGATATTATCTTAGTTTACAGCTCAACTCTGTGATTGCAACCGGGACCCAGCCAACATGTGCTTCCAGAATACGAGAATATCCGACGAAGAAAAACTACTATATTGAAAGATATTAACTACTTGTACCTATGGCCAGCAGAAGGAAATTACTCTTAAAGTAATTGAAACTTACCAACGGCATGCTACTAACTCACTGCACCCATGACGGTCTTCCGGCAATCTAACTTGTAAAAATTTACAAATATAAGTCTTGGGGTCATCAGGAGATAATGTGCACCGTTTCGGGGCTTTCCTCTCTACAGTTTTAATTGCACACCGGCCTCCCCACTGATGTGAGGCCCCATTATATCTTCAAACCTTTTCAATAAACTGTTTTAAAGTTAATGATTAAAAAATACACGTTTTTGCGTGAATCTCCGCGTGAACGCGAATAAAGTTCTATTACGAAATTACGCATCTCTTTTTTCCAAATATACATTGAACCATTCTCTGCTAACTCTATAAACTTCTTTATACTGCAGGGTCTCTTACGGCCTTTTATTCCGATCTCATCCAAAAATTTGTACAGGGTGCTTGATGCAAATCCTCTTGCTCCAATTTCCACGGCTTTAACACTTACACTATAACTTTCTTTTTCTAACTGTGATTTTAAATCTTCGTATTTACTTTCGTTAAAATCATGGCTCTGTTCCATTCGGCTTTCGTAAGGAATTGTTAATTCCACTAAGATGACATTTGATTTCATATTTAAGAACAGAACAATATCTGGTCGAAAACCCTTTTTTGATATTATTTTCGGGTAATTGATATTCCACCCTTTGAAGTCTGCAGAGACCTCCCAATCACTACCAGATTTAAGAAGATTATGTGCAAGTGTAGGTAAGTTTTTGGACTGTTTATAAGAGGCATACAAATTTTTGGGTTGACTTCGAAGAATCAGACTTTATATACTTTTTTATTACTCTAACCAACTCATCCAAAACATTATTATGTCTTCACGTATATCTCCCAATTGCCAGAGCTGTCTTACAGGAACTAAGGACATGGGGTTTTTCTTTGCACAAGGGACAAGTTGGATCATTTTCTTTTTTCCATTTCACTAGGTTGCTCTTCGTCGCAAGCATATCATACGTAGACCGTATCAAAAAAATCAACCTAGTAGGAGCCATATGCCAAATCTTGCCAATTAAGAGATTTCTGTAGGGCTTGCTCCTAGTTTGTCCATTGGCCTTGTTTCAATCGTTGAACACCCTTTAAGAGTCTTTTATAATCCTCATTGTTCCTTACATCCTGAATGACCATGTTTCGGCGATCTTTCCCCGGTGTTTTCGACCACCATTGGTTCATATTTCTTCCTAATCCTTTCATTCCAGCTTGATTGTATACCATGACTTCTTCGAAGGCTAGATTGTGGTTAGCACTTTTTATAGAGTCTCTAATCCTCCACTTTCTGCTTAATTTCAATATAGGATTAATTGGATCTAACCACTTTATCTTTTGAATCATCTAACATCAACTGTAGCCTGATTTTATCGGATTTGAATTCCTCTACAATTGACTTAAACGGTAATTTTAGTTTTGCCTGTCTACAATACACTGCAATATCAGAGAGACCTGGAGGTAAACCCAACCATTTTCGAATATATTTGTTTATTGTTCTCTTATACCAAATTCATATACAAAAAGGGGCCACAAAAGCATCGGAATAAATACGTGTTGATGACACCACACCTTGTATTTTCCTTGTAGCGGACACAAATCGATTTAATTAAGACCTTCTTTTAAAGCCTCGCATGTTTCCTTAATTTGATTGGAATCATTTATTTGCTGATCATACCAACGGCCCAAACTTTTAACTGCTTTCTCTGTCACAGTAGGTATTCTTTGGTTCCCTACTACGAAAATTACATTTTCTTTAATTTTCCTTTCCTTGAGAAAGACTTCTAGATTTGTTAGGTTTGAATGCCATTTTGCACCAACCTATCAAATTGTCCAATAAGTATAACCGTTGAGTTTTCCTTACTCGAAAGGATCGTAGTGTCATCCATAGACGCTTTTATTGGTGGTATTTGAACACCCCTACCTAGCTCTACAACATTAGCCTTCTTTTCTGCAGCTTTCGGAATTAGTTGCATTGCTAGAACGAAAAGTATGGATGATACTGTATAGCCCATTGCAATGCCAACTCTAGTTTATTCCATTTGGTGGTATATTCCTTCGTCGTAAAACGCATGAGAAAACCATCAAAATAGGCTCCTAGCATATTCGATATTTCTTCTGGGATATGGAATAATTTTAACGCTAATTTTATCATTTGGTGGGGTACGATCCAGCAAGATCCAACCAAATCACATCCAAATTTTTCTTATTGTTTTTTGCTATTTTTATTGCCTCCCAGGTCATGTTTCCGTGTTCCAAACAACCAGCTATTCCTGGGACACCACCCTTTTGTACAGAAGGGACAATATATTAATTTGCAAGGAGATATCTGGTTATTCGTGAGGCCAAAACCGCGAAAAATATATTTCCTTCTACATTGAGCAGCGAAATTGGACGAAATTGTTTAATGTCCTTAGAGTTCTTTTCTTTTGGTATGTAAAGCCCATCAGCTATCATCCATTGACTGCTGATATGACGCTTTCTCCAGGCGATATGTATATTTGTATGTAGCCATTTAAGAACGCTTGGGCATTTTTTATATAGAAGAAATGGTATCCCATTTGGTCCAGATGAAGATTTATTTCAAAACAAGGCATAAATTTGTTTTGCAAAAGAGAATGCTGGAATAAAGTTTACTGAACATTATAAGGTAACCTGTCTGTTGTATTGTTTGTGTTTCTTGCTTCTGTCAAGGGGCTTAGACTTTGTATTAATTTAATTTTCACAATATATAAAAACAGCCAACAAATAAGTGCAATGTGCACTCACTGCACACTCACACAGAAGTCCTGTCAGTCAGCAGTTAACAGCACTATTGCGAAGGGTGCGGTCGGTCCGTACCGAGGCGGTACGGTGCGGTGAGTTACCGCCGCCGCAAAGTTGGAAGAAGTAAAACCTGTGAGAAGCAATTGGAGCAAAAATGACAGACACTCATGGTTTTAGCTGTCTTTACAGAAAAGAAAATTTTTTTTTTCAAAAATGCTTAAAATAAAACCATTCCAAAACTATAGAAGATTTTTATTTAGACACTTTTTTTTTCAGAGCTAAATTATCAACACATAGACCTTCAAATTCTTTTCAAATGAACCAAGAATGAAATGCTGTTTTTTTAAATAAAGGTTTTAAATTTTTGAATTCACGGGTAATTTTCGCATCGCGGGGTATTGAAATTAAAAAAAAATTATATTATTTCATTTATTCATCTTTAATCTTTAATATGTGATATATTTAAAGTCTTTACAGAATTAATTATTTTGTAATTTTATAGACATTTTGAAATGGGGGTGTAAATTTAAAAAAAAACGTTGATCTAGTAAATGATTTTTGGTTTATTTGAAAGAGCATAAAATTTTGTATTAAATCTGAAAATATCTTAAAAATTGGACGAATAGAAAATCTTTTATGAATTTTTGAATTTTAAAAAATTGAAAAATTGTTATAACTTTAAAATCAATGCATTTTATTACGTTATACATTTATTTGCTTTATTTTTCCTTCTTTTTATCTTGTGTAGTGTGTTAGATAAATGTAGTATACATTTTGAAAGATTAAGCTTAAAAGCAATTGAATTGAAATCAAGTTTTAAGTACATGTCATGTAAGATCATTAATTTTTGCAATGGTTTTTCAAAATTTCTAACAACAAACAAATTATAGAAAAAAAAAGATTTTTCTTAATCTAAATAAAAAAAACTGAAATAATTTTTTTGGTAATTGTTTCTTTTAATTTTCGTTTTCAGTTCAATATCAGATGGAAATATTCCGTAACCTTCGTCATGTGAACATCGATCATTTACATGTCGGTTGGTACCAAAGTACCTATTTTGGCTCCTTTGTCAACCGTCCACTTGTGGAATCGCAATACAACTACCAACATTCAATTGAAGAATCAATTGTCCTCATTTATGGTAATGTTTTTTTTTTCTTTTGGGTCCCTTTTCGGCTTTGCTTCTTCTCTCTTTCTAACTCTGCTTTTCTCTCTCCTCGTCTCCCTTAAGAAAAAGTTAGGCCCTAAATTCCAAGGATATAAAATGAATGACCAAAGGTTGATATGCTATTAAAGAAAAAGAAACTCAAAGCAAAACAATTCCTTCCATCTTCCTCTTAGAATATGTAAACTTATCACAGGAATAATATTTATTCTCTGGGATTGTTAGTCTTAAAAAAAATGGACAATGCATCAGTTCTTGAATTTTTATTTCCCACTGAATTTCAGCCATGATTAAAATAATTTTAATTTATTCTTTATTCAAACTTTGAAGACGATATCATTAATTAAAGCTGATCAAAACTTCATTGATTTCAATATCACTTAGCTTTCATCATTACATATGGAAACAAATCTACTTGGCACATACTATGTATCCATAAATGTGAAATATTTTGAACCAGAATTCTAGTGAACCTATGATTACAAATGTCCCACAATTCAATGAATACATTTAGTATCATTCAATTGTTTGTGGCAATAATTTAAGCGTTTCCTTTTATTAATGTAGAAATATTAATTGAAGAACCTTTTTTATAATTTGATAAGAAATTGTGTAATTGTCCAAGCTTCCCCCAGTTGAATCAGATTACTTACATTGCTACTTACAGCTTGAACTGTTTCAAATATCCAGTATCATCTTAGTTTATAGCAAAAAAAAATTATCTTGAAATTCCCCGATTCACGGGAAGCACTGTGGAATAATCTTTAATTTAAAAAAAAGTGAAGGATGATTAATCAGAATTGTTAATCATAAGAATCGTGTATTTTGGGAAGAATCAGAATCAGATCGTCAAATAAATACCTTAGATTTCCAATTCTTTTATTATGATTCTCTTAAAAATTTAAGTTCTTTTTCTATAATATAATTTTATAAAAAACAATACTTTTAGTTGTTTTTTAGTGAGATTAATACTGTCAAAAATTTATGATAAAAATGTCTTAGAACTTTTTATTACTTATTTTATAATGTACAAGAAGTTTATTAATTACTCCAAAGATAATCTTAATGAATTTGCTTATCCCACCCCGTCACATACATAGGTGCTGCTGCTGCTCCTTTATATTCTGGCGACTAAAAATCCAAACAAACAAAACATCTGACAACTGTTTTTTTTTTCACCAACAATTTTTCTTTAGTGTATGAATGAGAATGCTTATTAGTGAATGAATAATGTCTTGTCAGCCTTTATGACCTTTGAAAATAAAACTAGCAAAGTCAAATTATTAAAATAATAAAGGTTTAATAGAAAAATACTTTTTATTTTTTTAAAGAAATATCTCTAAAACTAAAATGAAATTGATCATATGGTATCAGTTCCAAAAAAGGTCCTTCGAAAATTAAAAAGCAAAATGATCATTTTGCTATCTGTTTATTATGATGTCATATTTAAGCTGGTGTCCTGTAAATAAATTTTGAAATCTTTTTTTTTTTAATTTACATTTAAGTTATTTAGTGAATAAGTGATTAAATATTTCTTATGGAACTTTACACAACAAAATCACTATAAAAATAGAAATTTTAATTTCGAAAACCAAAAAAAACAACCAAACCCAAACCTACAGATATTAAATAAAAATCAACCCTTCGTTAATCAAAGGGCAATAATCGTGTTTTCAATATGTGGGGTTGAGTTGCTATTTAGCACATACAGGTAGAACCTATGTAAGGAATCAGTATCGGAAAAAATTTCGGAATCATCCTAAGACTAGTTTATATTGCAATTTTAATCATATAAATATATTTTTAAAAAGCATCTGATTATTCTTCAAAATGTGTTAATGTTAATTTTTTTTAAACTTATTTTATTTAGATCCAATAAAGACAACAAGAGGCTTCCTATCACTGAAGGCCTATCGGCTCACTGATGCTATGATGGATTTTTACAAAGAAGGCGAATTTACACCAGAATCTGTTTCCAGACTCAAATTAAATTTTGAGAACATGTTTACTGAGATTCCAGTTGTCATTAGAAATTCTCACCTTGTTAACGTTCTTATGTGTGAATTGGATCAGAAAACGACCGAGAATGAAAAGTATCAGTTTTTGGATTTAGCAACAGGGTAAGAAAATTTAGATTGCATTTATTTTTTTTACTAATAGATAGGTTGGACTTAAAATTTACTGCAATCTCTGAAATTGTTTTTCTTTGAAAAAAAAAACTTAAATGTTTTTTGTTTTTTTAAGAAGAACCTTTAGCTTATTTTCAGCCCACAACAGAATCAGTGAATTAAAAGCTTCATCTTACAACTTATTTAATTTCAAAATTTGTTTTGGATGAATTAGTTACATACTTTGACAAAAATCTGTTCTCAAACTGATATTTCAATAGCTTTTTTTAATCATAAATGTATATCAAGAGTTTTTGTTTTACAATCTGTGCTTTGAAGGCATATAACCAATAATACTTGATTTATTGATATCCATCCATATTTGAGGGAGTGGGATGTTAAGGGAAAACAAAATATCATAAAAGTTTTTCCTAATCATTCAGAATCAAAATCTAAAATAAAAATTTGAACTTGATCTTTTAACATTGTTGTTAACTTTTTTTTCTTTTTTGTAGTTCCATGCTGGAAAAGAACCTTCGTCAATTGATTGAATGTGTGGATGATGTTGCTGCTGACACAAACAAGTATCTCACCTTTCAGAAATTATATCAACGTCAACAACAATCCAAACAGCAACATATTCATAAAAGAGTAACTATCAACTTTCTTTTTTAATTAATAAAGAAACAAACAAATTTTTTTTCAAATTTAAAGCCCTGTTATGGTCTTGTACTTAATTTTCTTTTTTTTCCTTCCTCAGCAACAAGAGAATACTGCCCGTGAAGCAAAAGGAGACCCTCCGCTACCTGAAGAGGATTTGAATAAATTGTTTAAGCCATTGCAAGCCCCACAACGTCTTGACAGTATGTTGATTGCTGGTCAAATTGATAATTATTGCACTCAAATTCTGGAATTTACTTCTCAGAGTTTTGGAAAACTCTTCATGGCTGACAGCCTACAAGCTGGAAATGCTCAACCAAATTAAAATTGGAAATAAAGAAAATGGTAAAGTAAATAAAAGCTTTTGTTATAATTTAAATATTTAGATCAGAAAACAAAAACAACCAACCCTGGCCGGATTACATTTTAATCAAGAAAAATACAAAAAGATGGTTTGATTTCTTAGAAATCTTTTCATCCATCTTCTTCTTCTTCTTCTTCCTCCTCCTCTGCCATCTCAAACCATTTTATCAAAGGCAAAACCTAAAGAAAAAAAAAAATTTTCAAATAGTTTTTATTTTATTTTATTTAATAACTTAACCATTAATTAAACTAGAAAAGAGTTTGTTTTTTTTACCTTTTGTTTGGTTTTGTCATCTTGAATTTCATGAAACCATTTTGTGATCACTTCTTCATCCAATATGTCTTTGTCATAAAGTAATTGCAAGAGAATAAGGAGGACATCTGCAATCTTTGCGTCTCTGCTACTCATAGCCTAAAAACAAATTTATGAAAAGATTTAACAATGACACATAAATAAGAAAATATATTAGAAATTGATTCTTTTTATTTACTTACAGCAAGAATTTCCAAACAATCTCTTTGAGACTCTGTTGTCTGAATATAATGTTCCAGTAGAGGAAGTTTTAAGATTATATTCTGTAAAACAAACAAAAAAAATTTTCATAGACATTGTAAAGACTAAATGTGTTCTATTTACCTCAATCTTCTATTTGCAATAATACATAGTTTAAATACACATGTGTGCATGTAATAAAATTTTCAAAACTTATTTCTTAATACTTTTAGTAGAAAAATATTAGCCTAATTGTTATCAGTAAGTAATTAAAATATTTAATTACTATTAAATGCCTAGAATCTTTTATACCAAAAATCCTTTGAAGATCTTGTTTACAAAAATACTTATTTCTAGGGGGCAAAAGGATTGTTGGAACCTGTTGATTTTGTTATATATGAGAGAGAGAATTGTAGATTATTAAACAAAAAAATGTGTATTTATAACTTACATTTCGTATAATTTTTGCAATCTCTTTTGTGTTCTCAGTTTGAATATTTTGTAGTGGCATTTCTATCATGGCTTGTAAAACAGTCTGGTTTACTTCCTTGATTGAAATATTGTAGGAATGTCTGGGGAAAAAAATGCAAACTCATTTTTTTCTGAAATACTTTCTAATAAGCTCCAGATTTTATCAAGAAAAACTGTATTGTCAAAGTTTATACATTAAGAAGAAATGATTTGGAAAAAAATGTATGAAACATGCCAAGCAATGGACAAAAGTATTTTCATCATACATACTACTAAAAATGGAGTTAATTTTAGATTGCTACATTTTTAGCAAGAAAAAATGTTTTAGAAATATTATGATGTAATTCTTATATTTCTATAATAATGACAAAGAACATTTCCTTACTTGAGAGAATTAATTTCTAAAATCAAATTATCATGATTAGTTTTCATGTCCTCGGCTCTTTTCATCGTATCAATCAATTCAGGGTAATAGGCTGAAAAGGAATTTTAAAATTCAATTATTCTAAACAGCCAAATTTAAAGTATCTTTTTGATTTCATTTTGAGAAAAAATATTCAAACATTTAGTTGAAAAAATAAATAATTGCTGTTGCTAAGTAGCATTTCTCCCAATTTTGACTGCAGGATTTTATTGGTTCTAAAAAAGAAAAAAAATCATTTTTTGTGGTAGAATTGAAAAATTCAAGTGGGTCATGATTTCATTAAGTATCTGGTTTGCAAATTGGATTTCAAACACAATGGGATGAGCATACAAAAACTCATTTCTAAAAAAAAAAATGAATAAATATGCAACAACATCTTTGGTTATTTTATAAAAATACTGAAGATAAAAACAACTTCCAGAAATTGATTTTTAAAGAAAATTATATTTTTTATTGCCAATTAAAAGCTTAAAACTTGAGATTATAATGTCATTGGTAATGAAATAAAGAAAAATTCATTAATCAGTATAAGAAACAAAATTTTTAGGTTTTTAGACATTTAAACAATTTTACAATGAAGATTAATAAAGTATCTTTTAAATTTTGCTAAAGACTTTCTAGACCTTTGGAAGTTTCTTCATCTAGATAGAAATTAAATTTTGATTTTTGCCTTTTGAAACTTTTAGAATTAAAATAAATGCAGATCCTATATTTTTATTGCATATCTAATTACCATAATTTTTCTCCTATTTAAGATTTCTTTCAAACTTATTTTCCTAATTTTAAAGCTTTGTTCTGGTCTTCATTGTTCTTTCAACACCCTTCCCAGTGATAGATTCCTATTTCTGCTGTCAAAGAATAAAAAAAAACTAGTGTTGGGACGATTCCCAAATTTTTTCCGATACTGATTCAGAGAAAATGTTGATTAAAGATTTTTTTTCCAAAATTTGTTGGAAGTTAATAAAAAAAATTGTTTTTTATTTTTATTTAAAACGTGTGAAAATTTGTGGAAAATAAACATAAAAAAATTAGGTGTTTTATTGAATATTTAAATAAAATGATATACTTTTTCTCATTTTTTGGAAAAAAATTTGTTCTCGTGTTTTCAATACAGGGGATTGATTTACTAGAGAGTGATGTATGTAAAACTGAGCAGAGCAGTCAGTAGCACGCCTTAAAAATATTTTATTGATGATTTTTTCCCCCTAATCGTTTTGGATATAGTAATTCGCTGAAAAAATTGAAAAAGAAAAAAATTTATAAGAGATTGTGCGAATTGTACCAATCCACTTCACAACTTTTTTTTATTTGTCGAATGCTTTATTTTTTTCATACTTAATGTGAAATTTTAGGCTTTTTTGAATAAAAAAAAAAAAATTATTAGAAAAACTTTTAACTTCACACCCCTGCCTCAATATTAAGATAATTGACAAAAATAAAAGATTAGACTATATCACAATTTCAGGAAAATAGATAAATTAATAAAATAATTTTCTTAAAGAT
>JAYKTE010028981.1:0-23885 GCA_036873565.1 Xipholeptos notoides
TACACCAAAATCGTTCCCATTCTACAAAAACAGATAACCTACACCATCAATCAATATATGATCTAAAACCCTATAAGGAAAAAAGAAAAAAAAAAAAAAAAAAATCCCCCTCTAAAACTAATATTCCAATACCCAAAGAGGATCCGACATTAAATGACCCAAGATGGTTGATATGCCGTTAAACAAATCAATCAATCAATCTATTTAGTTCTTGGGCTTTGGAATTGTTAAATATTAGTCTAAATCCCAGTTACTATCTTGTCTTTAATTTTGGGCAAATTCCCTTTGAGAAAAGTATGAACTATGCTTTATACATTTTTCCTTGGGTTAAAAAATATAATTACTATACTATGAACAACCTCTTTATGAAGGAAAGACATTTACCAAAAGCATTTTTTCTCAATATTAAAAGATCAAAAACATTGATATGCCATAAAAAAAAACAACTAATTATCAGAGTTCCTAACTTTGTTTCCAATTACCATTATCAAACATTCTCAGTGAGATAAAGAATCACCATTTTGAGATAAATATACTGATTATTTTTTGCTGAGGAGATGATGGTTATTGTTGAACAGCTGTAATGAATTTAGAAATAGAAATAGAAATTCTATGTAAAACGGTGTGCAACAGGTGGCCATTAGGTGATAATATGATCTAACCAAACAATTTAAAGGGAACTGCCAGGTAACTCCACTTTGTTTAATACAATCATTTAATTATTTTTCTATGATTACAATAATTATCAAAATATCAGGTTCAAATGTAGATAAAAACCTCAAAAGAATATATAACAGAGTGATATACTACCTGATAAAGCATACAGAATTAAGATAATCTACTTCAATAAAATATATAAAGGATTAAATTAGGAGTTCTGAAAAGCTCTTGAGCTCAGCATTTAGGTTTTCAAGTTCAAGTAATACACAAATTCAGACAAGCAATACTCATTGTAAATATAACAATAAAGATCAAAAATAGATCTTTAAATAGTGAACATAATCATAATTCATAGAATCACACAAACAATATCCATTGTGAATCTGTATAAGTGAGATTATCTGTGTATCTGTCAGTCTGTAGAACTGTCTCTACCAAACTCCTCTGCCGTTTTTGGGCCTACAGACTTGAAATTCATATATAGGATATTAAACCCTGGGAAAACTTTTTAATCAGTTTTAAGCTGGAAAATTAGCTACTAATGGGTTAAAGTATAATGTTTGGACCATTGCGGTTTCTGTCAATTTTGGGCCTAGAGAATTGAAATTTCATATATGGGTGTCTTCATTTTCTAGTGTTTTTTAGCCGGAAAAATAGCTGCTAAGGGGTCAAAATTTAGAATTACAAAAACTGGAGCATTGTGGTCTCTAATAAACTATTTTGCCAGTTTTGGGTCTAAAGACTTGAAATTTACTATACGGGGTTTTCAGATCTGGGGCACAGTTTCTAATTGGTTTAGAACCAAAAAATAGCTGCAAAACTTTTGCAGCCATTTTTTGTTTCTTTTGCAGCAAAATGGTCGAAATTTGGAAATAACAAAGAATGCAAATCGAAATGAACATCAAAGTATTCAGACCAGCAAACCCTGCATAGCGCACAAATGATTCAGATAATCGAAATGTACATAGCACAATAATGGCAATCCAATACATTTCAAGATTTACAATTTGAATTGACATTTGGAAGAGTATTTACCACTTTACTTTACTTTACTTTACTTTCCTCATTTTTGTTTCTCTAAAGCAATGTTTCCCGAAGTGGGTGATACCCCTTCTGGGAGCGCTAACTGCTTTGATATAGAGCGGCTGTAACACAAAAAGATGTGGTTGTGTTGGGTGAGTGTGGGGGGTTTCGGTAACGCAAAAATAGGCAGTTGGGGAGGATAACTAAAAAATGCAGAATTATTGTGAAGACAAAAAAAAGGTAAATCAATTATTATATTTAAAAAGCAAATTTTGTATTTAATATTATTTTCAATTTGAAAAAAAAAAAAGCTTCATGTGATTAAGGGTTATTGTTAAGACAAACCGACAAAGTCGAGCTTGTGTGTTTGTGTACTCATTGTTTTTAAATAAATATTTTGTTCATAATACTGTTGTTGTTTTCACTTAAAAAAAAAAGCTTACATGTATTATGGGGTAAAGGGGCGATAGACGTATTCTAGAAGCCAAGGGGGGCGCCACGCCACGGTGGCGGGCGGCGCCAGCCAGCCTGAAAAGGTTTGGGAAACCCTGAGGGCAGTTAACACGAACACCTACTTTTTTGAGAATTTTTAACACTTCGAGTGCTCTCTGAGCTGCTGCTGCTGCTGTTGGAGTGCTGCCTGCAGCGAGTGCGCTGGCAGGCTGCCAAACTGCCAAACTGCACTGTGCACTCACTCCACTGCAGTCGGTGCAAGTGGGCAGTCAGTAGTAGTGAGTGAGTGAGTGCACTCACTCACTCCCAGTAAGTAAGTCTCTCTCCTCAACCATCTAATTATTTTTAAAATTTGTCTCAAAAATTACCTTTTTTATTTTGTTCAAGTAATTTTTGTAAAAGAAAGATACAATCTATGGACACTTATACTTTTAATTTTCATCTAACCAAGAAGCGCTTACCATCGGGGATCAATTTAAAATATTCATGCAATGCGTGATGGATGCAGATGCATGGCATGGATGACAAAATGAGCACAAGTGTCAGTCAGTCCGCCGTCACACAACAACGACAGTAACACAACTGGCCCCCCAAACAGTAACACAGTTGATAAACTAAAATTTTAGTATCTAAATCGATAATAATTCACAAAAAAGAAACTCCCAAAAAACAAAAGTTTGGAAAGAAAAATTAGAGAGTTGAGTTGTTGTTTTCCCTGTCCTAACAGCCAAACCAGTACCACCCACCACACCACACCACACCACACCACACCACACACCACCACAACAGTAACACAACACCAACACCAAAAATTATTCGGTGTTTTTATTGCTTTCTTTAACATAAATCATGAATAAATAGAAACATCAAACTTAATGTCATGAATGTTCATTTCTAATCGTTTTCGTTGATCAACCAACAACTGAATTTTACGACATTCAAAACAAAAAACAAAAACACACAAAATGGGTTCTTGTTGAATATTAATTGACAGGTGCCAGTCGACAGAACTGAGTTGGGGAATGAATAAATGGAAGCTCCCCTTTGATTAGTGGATGGACGAAAACATTTCTATTTTGCTTGAAATCCCGTGAGCATCCAACCAACTCTCTCCATTTATTCCATCCATTTTCTTCTGGTTGGGATGGGAAACAAAACATACGGTAAAGAAGTTAAGATACCTATTCAATTTTGCTTTGAATTATTTTTCAATAAGTTTTCAAAGTAAAAAAGCAAAGGTTTTCACGGTTTGTCAAGTGAAAATGTTAATACAACGATCACATTTTTAATTTCTTACTTTAATGAACATTTAAATCAGTGAGTAGAGAGTTACTCAGTAGTCTAGTCTACCTCATTCTTTATAACAACACAAAAATAGAATATACCTTTGTATGGAGGCTTAAGGAAGTAATTGGAGGATTTCACTTTTCCAAGCAAAGGTGAGCTTAATTTTTTTCCTTGAGTTTGCTTGACTGATTTAGGTTTGTAAACTGTTTATCATTATATTTCTTTCGTTTCTCGATTCGTTTGGGGGTTTGCATTTTCCCACGATATTTACTTTTTAAAATGTTTATTTATGAAACGTTTAAAAACATTATTTTTCGTGGCTAAATCGTCTTATTACTGGAAATATTTATTTTTTTACCTGCAAGCGACAAAACGAAAAAAAAGAAGAATATTATTAAATAAGTAAAATTAAAAACAAAAAAGTTGTTTTTCTTTTCATTCGCAAAAAAAGCAGGTTGGCTTTTTCTCTATCCTCCAAAACAAAACAAAAACCATGATAAATATATTCTTTTCGTTCCTTTAAATAATCGATTGATGATTTTTAATTTTTTATCTAACACAAAAACAAAATAATGTAACTAACTGCTTCTTTTTTTTCATGTGATTTTATCGCGTGAATATCACTTAGAACCAAAAAATAAACTTGGTTATATACGTTTTAACTTTAGGTTTGTTTTCAATGTAACAGTTTGATTAAACAAAACAAGTTCATTTTAATTTTTATTATAATTTTTAACAACCTTTTTCTCCTAAAATTTTGTATTTTCTATTTGGTTTTCGTTTAAAAAAACGCTCATTAATTCCACGGGGGAGGGGATGATGATACGATTCCGATGCGACATTCTAGATTATGGATGACAAGTAGTAATTTTCATGCGGATAAAATCTTTCTAATTAAGAAAAAAATAATTTTCTGCAATTGTAAACTAGATAAAGTACCTAATCAATCTAGTTAAACTAATCGGTAAATCAAATCTTGAATCCAAAAAATATATTTAGTAATTTTTAACGATAGTAACCAAAAATTGTAGTAGTTTTAAAACGTTTATCATCCACAGGCCAGGCAATATCACCAACCACCACTACTACCAATTTTAATCCTGTAAAGTCAAGTTTAACATCCCAATAATCTTTTCTTCTTTTATTGTTTCTGAAAAAAGTATTTAACTCAAACCAATTCAAATTTTTCTTCCTATATTTCTTCGTAATTGGATGTTAAAGAAAGGCGTTTTTATTCTTTACTTTGTCGTAAATACTATGAAAATTATTTTCAATAAAAAGTCATTAATTCTAAAAGCAACTCGGCTTATTTCTTATTAAATCGTTATTTGTGATTTTATAGTATGAAAAACAGTAAAATTATGTTAAGAGGAGAACCTGCAAAAAAAAAGAAATAATACAATCATGGCGTTTTTGTGGATTAAGGAAATTCACGGGCAAATAATTCAAATAAAATAAATCCGAGTTACTTGCCCTTGGTTTGAATTTTTTTTTCCGATCTCTATATTTTATGCTTTGGTTTTATAAATGCACAAAAAAAGTTATATTACTAACAAATTGTTTTCATTTTGAGCCCAAAAATATTGGAATTGATAAAAGAAAAATATATTTGATTTATTGAAAATTAATAATGAAGTAATTCTTAAAAACTTCGACTAATGAATTGAATTGTTGTTTGAGTGAGTGCTCACTGACTGGGACTGACTGCTCTCGGTTGGCTGAGGCTGCTGCTGTCTGTCTGTTCTCTTTATGTTTTAAAAATATTTTAATTTTACAGCGAGAAGAGGGCTTTTTTGTCTAATTTTCAATTTAATTGAGAATTTTTTTGGTATTTTCAATCATTAAGAAAATGTAGCTTAAAAATGGAATTAAAAATGCTTTTGTTGTGCTGTCTGTATTTGCTGTTATTGCAAAATTGTCGGGAACCACTAATCTTCATGAAGTGTTTTTTCTTCCTCCATTTAAAAGAATGAACCTTATTCATTTAATTGAACGGAGAACCTAACTAACCTTTTTATTCAATCCACATACTCTCTGCGCCCTGCATTCCTTAAACAATAATTTAGTAATCATGTGTTCTACCTGCAACCTGCAGTCAGAAAGTCGGTCATCAAAACTCATTAACTTCTCACAAATTCAGCTAAGAAGCAAGCAATGGAACACATTTTTTCTTATCATAAGGAAGAAAAGATTGACTAAAGCAACAAATCATTTATAATTATTTTATTAATGAATTGTCTCTTTAAAAAAAAGTTGGAATATTTTTACAAGAGGTATTTTTTAATTAAGTGAATCATTTTGATAAAAAAAATAAAATGGTAAATATGGTTATAGGCAGTTAGTGCGCATATTGAACAGTTAGTTTATGTCTATTTGCGAATCCTGGTTAGTGTTATGCCCTCTCTTTTCTGCTTAAGATTCTATACACATGATCATTACATTTTACAATCGAATTCAGTAGTTTCATGCAACTAAATTTAGCCTTTTTTCTCAGTGTTAGCTTGACTACATAAAAGCTCAGATTTATTCTTTTTGGAATTCAAAAGTTTCTTACAGAATTTTTAATCTTTAAAAAAAATTTTTTCTTCAGATTTTCTTCAGTGGATAAAGGTTTCCACATAATGCAAGATTCTTATACAACAAGCATTCTCCCAGAAACTGTTCAACTGGAGTCTAGTCAATTCAGTAAATGTTTCTATTGTCAACAACAATTCACAAATTTAGAACCACAAGTTGCAGACCATCCAAGCACAAAACCTTTTCATTGTCATGAATGTGATGTCAAACTTTTCAAAATCAACCACTTCATTAACCATATTACTGTTCACAAAGTTCATTCAGATAGTAAACCGTTTCACTGTCAATATTGCGACAGAAAGTTTGATAATATTGCTGGATTCACCGAACATATAAACACTCACGCTGAAGCCAAACCTTTTAAATGTGTGCATTGTGAAGAATCCTTTGATTTTGAAAATAATTTGAAAGGTCACATGATAATTCATGAAAAGATGGTAGACACTCTCATGAAATGTGAATCTTGTGAAGATTCATTCCTGATAGAGAATTTTGTGAATGCTCAGCCTGGCATGAAGCCAAACACATGTGAAGTGTGTCTGGAGACATTTACTGATATTGTTGAGCTCTGCCAGCACAGAGCAATCCTCCATCCTGGTTACCCATATCGATGTGCACAATGCCGAAAGGCAAACACTAGTAAAGATGATAAACAACACGAACAAATGGATTCTAGTGATACTGAAAACTTGTCACAGGCACTTAATATTTTAGGTCATCAGGATCAAGCTAGGGGTGCAATTACTAGTGTGGATGTTATTGGGGAGACAAGAAAAAAATCCAGCAGTGGGCAAAGCAGAACACATAACTCCAGTGTTAACAGTAAATCTGAGGCTTCGTCCAAGAATCATTTGTCGAATGAAGATAACTCACCCGAGGACATAAAACCAGATATTATTGAACTGAACAGAGATCTTGAGAATTATTCCAATCAGCCAGTCTGTATGGATATTTCTCAAGAGTTTGCGTCTGAAAAGCTACAACAGAATGGAATGATAAATGTTACTGCTGGCTCAGATTTGATCTCGCATGCTAGCGATGTGGAGGCCTGTAGTATCAACATGGATATCAACCAATATTCAGATCTGTTTAATCGTACCACTGATAAACTTGGTATTAATTCAACGCATGTGTCCCTTGCAAATGAATTGCAATCCAATCTGAGCACTTACCCGAAGAAGACCGCTCAGGAATTGGAAATGAGTACATCTAAGTCCCGAGGTAAAAGAAACGCAGCTGCGATGCATCAAACTGTTGATCCATCAGCAGCAGGTAATATGATTTACACAGACTCTCATCTGAATGAAACTAATGATGAAACTCGACCTTTCCCTGTTTTGTGTGTCAGAGTACCCCCTACAATGAATAATGATCAGTCAGAGATAAGTCCCACAATGATTATTACTGATGGGCCTTGTTCATTTCGTACAAGTACCATGACCACAGACGTTAACACAGTCCGGCCAGTTACAAAGGTAAGTATTATTGAGGATGAAAATAATTTAATTAAAGTAAAAATAAAAAAAATAAAAAGGTTTTTTTTTTTTGGTTTTTTTACATGAAATGATAATTCATATTGGTTTGTATAATTCCTGGATAATGTAAACAGAAACCCTCTATCATGCATTATTGCATTACCACTATTAATAACAATATTAATAACACCCCTTCAACTACTCTTTGAAAGCCACCATCAGCACATCTAAGTGTGAATATCACTGCAAGAAATCCATTTTGGCCATCATACACTCCCAATTTCTAAATAATGAGAAATTAAGTAAATAAATAATCCATTTCATTTTGCTTCGGTTTAAGCTAGGAACTCTTCCTTATTTTTTTGTTATTGTAGTGTTTGATTTAACTATTATAACTTGATGAATTATAGATAAATCTGAGTTCCCTATACTGTCTGTTTTGTAGCAACATTTGCCTTTAACAAGTTCAAAAGGTAGTCTTAATACCAACTTAGATGATATACTATGTCTATTCCTCTGTTTCTCTTTATTTTTTTCTATAACTATGGCACCAAGAAATTACCATTTTTTTTTAACCTCCACCTATGATAGAATTGTTTTAATTATTTTTAATGAAGGCGAATAATAGAAAAAAATCTCAGATAAAATTTATTTTTTTTATTAGGTTTTTTCCGTAAACATTTTTGAATATCCAATTTTAAAACAAAAAAAAAACAGTGTTTGTATTATGTAAAATGTTTGGGTTTTTTTACATTAAAAAAACTGTTAAAAATTGACTTTTTATCAGGGTAAAAGAAATTTAGTTTACTTGAAATATCTTAGATTTTATCTTTTTTTTTTCTTCAACTTTATTTTTTTTATCCTTTGTAATTAAAAATATTTTAGAAATTGTAAAAAAAAAACACTGTACCTGCTACAATTTTTTCTATATTTGAAGAATATACATTGAAAAAAGATTTTGCCTTTGAGTTTTTAAAAAGAAATCCATCTCCAAAATGTTTGTAACAGGTGGGTAAGTTCTTTGAAAAAATAAACTTATAATTCATAAATTTCAACTTAATAATTTTGTTGAATGGTTTTTATTTTTTTCTTTAAATTATTGATTTCTTGAAATCTTTTTTATAAAACATTCCTTTAATAGTACCCTAAAAATTTGAAAGTTTTCAAAAACATTATATCACAAAAAATGTTCTATATTGTTATACAAAATTTTTATTTATCTACTTTTCAATAGAAAAATTATTTAAAATCTGAGTACTTCATTTTTCTAGCGACATAATCGTTTGAACACTTCTTCAATAAAGGTTAAAGTCTAGGGATTATTATCAATCAGGTTTTAAAATAGATTTATTGATTGATATAACAAATAAATGAGTACTTAAATTTTTGTTTATTAATGGTTAATATAACTATTCAAAATAAATTTGTCTAAATCCTTTTTTTTTTTTTTTGCTGTACTTTATTTTTGAATGTTAAAGAAAAAACAAAGGATTTAATTTTAACTTAATTTTGTAATCTCCATTTATTTACAACTTTTACTTTTTTATTTTAAAGTTTTGTCTTTTTTTTAAAAAATGGATTGGTTACAGTAGTAATTTTCACTTTAAATATTTTTTCTAAAAATTTACATTGGTTGGAGGTTTCAATGTTTCGGGTCACATATGTAAGATATATAAGAGAATTTTATTTATGTCTTTAAATTTAGGCTATCTTAATATTTATTGCCAGATGGTAAAATCCAATTATGTATTTAATTCTGGTGAGTGGAATACATTCCTGCTGTAGATTGGTCATATATGAGCCTTTAGTGAGTGACCAGTTTTTTATTGCAGTAGTGCCTATGACAGGATCCTTTTGTATTAAAAAGATTAAACGTTAAAAATAATAGAACTGCTGGGTTGAAGTAAAAATGAAGCCTATCTACTTGAAAATAATTTTCTTAAAAAAAGGAGTGTTATAAAAAGATATTTAATGATTTAATTTTCTTTTAGAATTAAGTGCTTTTTTCCAAGGATCAATAAAAATCAGGGAAATATTTAAGAACTTTAAATCTGCTAAGAATTATTGTATTATTATTATTTTTTCTATTATTATTATAATGATTTTAAAATCAATCTCTTTTCAGAACTCATCCAGAATGGGTGGTAGTACTGAGAGAAGGATGAGAAATGCTCACTATCAAATGACAAGACCCCCAATTACTGCTGATTATCAAATTGCGACAAGTACAGGTAATCTTGGATTTCCTTCGCTTCAAAGATCAACTGCCAATGCAGACTTTCAACTCTCCACCAAAAACACTACCAACAGCTTTACAAATGTTACTCGATCGAACCCTAATCCGATCCCAATTACATCTCGAAGATGCCATGAATGTGATATCTGGAAGAAAATGATAACTGATACTGTGAGTAAATTGGCAGCCAAAGAGGCCGATTGTGAAATGCATATTAGCCGCATACAACAACTAGAACAACAGCTTAAAGAATCTGGTAAGTTGTTTGCCTTGGCAGCTCATGCCTAGCCAACTGCAGAAACTGTTATATTCATATGCAATTTCTTTCTCTCTCTCTCTCTCTAATTCTGAAAATGTCTGTGTGTAGTTATGCATGAATCTGTAAATTTCATTAGGGGTAATTTGAGGGGATATTTTATATTTTTGTATAAGTAACTCAGGAGAGCCATTTTCTTCAATCTTCACAAGTAAGTTTGTATTGTTGGGGAAAAGATAATAACAAGAGTATAAATACTGTCATTGTTGTAAATTGAATCATTTATTTTATAAATGAAGTATTGGTTTTGTTTCAATTATCTTTATACTTCAACATATTTTATAGAATATGTAAGGCCACTCCTGAAATTGGCATACAATGATTTTGGACCATTTCATATAAATTAATCCAGATAGAATCTTTTCAATCATAAAAAAAAAATTCTACTGTTAATGTAAAAGTATTTTTCTGCAACAGCACCAGTATTTTTCTTAAATGTACAGAAAATTCTTTCATCTAAAATGATAAATTCTCAAATGGGAATGATATTGAGAAAATAGTTTTCTTTCACTTTTTCCCTTCATTTTTTTCTATAAATGTTTTTTGGAATAGGTATTATAAACATTTTTTTTAAATCCTAATTAGATAATTAGCATTTTTTTCTATTAACAAAATACAACTTATTAGGAATTACTAATCTAAGACTCATTTGTTAATCATTTCCAAATTTAGTTTATTTCTCCGCCGTGTGTATGAGTTTAAAAAGAAGCCTGTCTTTTTTTAAGTGAGTGGTTAAGAAAAAAGTGAAAGACAAAAGAGTTTGAAAAGCAAATGCTTAACAAACCAGGATAATCAAAGTTGAAAGATTTTAAAATGGTACAAAACTTATATTTTTCCATCTACTTTTTAAACTTTTTTTCTCAATACATTTTTTAGATTTTTATCTTTTTTGTTTCTTTTATTTAAGAAAAAATAAAATGAGGAAACTCAAGAATTCTTTAAATTTCTTTGACTATCACTAGAAGACCCTGTTTTACATTGTTTCTCCAGTGAATCAAGTATCAACACTAAATGAGGCGCTTCATTCCCGATCTGGTGATTGCCAGCAATACCTACAAAGGATCAAACAGCTAGAACAACAGATTTTACAAGTAATGCAGCAACAAATACCCCAGGTCCCACCAACACAGCACCCACCTTCACAACAATCACAGCAGCAAAGGCAAACCATAGTTGACATTAGCACACCCCAGTCATCAGGTAGGTGTTCTATAATAATATCAGCACATAAAGAATGCAGTAGAGATGAATAATTTTGAACATTTAACAAAAATTTTAATTTCAGATAAATTCTATTGATATCAGTTTGACTCGCTAGAGTATTGTGCTGTCTATTTATTTGTGAGACCCTTACTTCCCAACACTTCTGTGCTTTAGTGTACTTTGTCTAGGAAGTACATTATTTAAGACAGATTTTGATGAAAGTTGAAGTGGGAAGGAAATTCATGCCAAACTGCTGTAAATAAAGATTCCCTATAAATACAGTCTATTTGAAACTGAACAAAACCTTGTATATTAATTTCTTTTAGATCTTCCTCGTTGTGGATCCCCAATAACATATGAGTTTGGAAGACCTCGAGCCGGGTTTGGACTTAGCAAAACTGTTATTGAAAAATATAAGGCAAGTATTTTTTTTGTAATTTGAAGCTTTTTCTCTAACATATTTGTTAAAAACAATCAAACATAAATTTTTAAATTACAAAATTGCTAAACTTATCTTAAATAGTAATAATTCTGCAATGTTCTGGGGACTATTCTGATATTCAGGAATGCACAAATAAATTGCTCATTTCCACTTGTTACATCATTACTTTTTTTATGCAGATAGATTGTAACATTCCGATTGCAACAAGATCACTTTTAGATGATCAAGTTTGTATTTTGACTCCAGAAACTTATTGTGTTGTAATAATAATCTTTTAGGTAATGAAATTAACATATTTTCATTTGCTCATTTAATGATCAAAAATACATTGTCTACAGTGAATGAAAATTTCAAATTTCAAATTCTGTTTAATAATAGAATTCCAATCAGAAAAATTTAAAAAATAACCAATATTTATTAGAATCAAAGTTTTTCATCATTTGAATATTTTTAAACATTATTTGATAATTTTTGTTTGAATTTTGCAAATACTTTTAACATAACAAGTTGATAACTTCAATTCATCAGTAATAACTTTACAAAGATAAAAAAGGAGGAGAAAAACAAAACAGGTGAATAACCTGAAATCTATGCTTCTAAAAATGCCGGAATCTTTTTCAGATGATTGACATTGGTCAAGGCTTGTTTGTTCATCCTGATGATTTGGCTGTAGTATTAAGCAAGGCAGATGGACAGAAAATGGTACGAAAACTGATGAACATTGTATTTAAAAAGGAAGACCTTGAACAAGGTGCAACATTATCTCCAACAGGCAAAGGCAAATTACTGGATCAAAGAACTGTAGATGTCATGTTAGGTAAAACAAACATTTTTCTTCAAAAAACAGTTTTTGTTTTAGAATATGAAAATTGGTCAAGTGCTAATCTAATTTTATAGAGAATGGTTTTTACTTTAGATCTATTTTAGTAAACTGATCTTTAGATAATAATTTATAGTAAAACAAGTTCACTTATAAATTGACTGTAGTATTCTCAGCATTGTGTCCACTCCTAAATGTATATCTTCTTCTTAATGTGCCACATAGTCAATTCCAAGCTTGTTCCAATAAACTTTGGAATTTTCCACCGCCATTTTTTTTTTCTCCTTCTGTCTCTTGCATTTTTCTCTCAAGGAGTATTCAATTTATCCATCTGTTGTGTTGTAAATGGGCTCAATGGACAGTCAAAAGCCAATAAAATAAAATGTGAAGAAAATCATGTTCCAATTAAAATAGTTCAATTGACTGTTTCATGTATATAGTTTAATAGAAAAGAAAAAGCTATATATATCATATTCAAAAACCTATTTGTCTTGAGATTATTCTACAGGGGCTTTTAGTTTGAAATGAATTCTATTTCCATTTAAAATGGTTTTTGTTTCAGCTTGGGTATTGATGAATCAGTCGACCATGTGGAGCCGTGGAAGTCTTCGACAAGCAATTAACCGAAAGCTCACAAGTTATCGATGTAGAAGCTTGAAGAAAAAACTTGAAGCAAGTTAACAATAAAAAATATTTTCTATATAAAAAAAAACTTCTTTTACTTTTGAAATGTAT
The DNA here is from genome assembly GCA_036873565.1 of Xipholeptos notoides. Lineage (NCBI taxonomy): Eukaryota > Metazoa > Mollusca > Cephalopoda > Idiosepiidae > Xipholeptos > Xipholeptos notoides. Next base: position 13,228 of record JAYKTE010028981.1, read on the forward strand.
TCTACTTTTGAAATCAAATTTGAAAGCAATTGTTAGTTTCTTTTTTTCTTTGTTAATTATTATTGTGTTTAATATGCATTTTTCTGAAACTGTATAAACACACACAGAAATATATCTAATACATAAGCATCTTGGAACAAAACCCAAGTCTCTATTTGCATTTCATATTTATGTAGTTTTTTTTTTTTGTTACCTGACATCTAATTTTTAATAATATTTCAAATAAAAAATTCAAATCTTTGAACCACTCTACATTAAGATTAAAAACCTATTCATCGATAGAATCCACTTTAAATTCAGTTACATTCTATTCAAATGCTCAGGAAAAAAAATCCACTGCATTATTACAAAAATGTATTTTAAAAAATGAAACCTAAATAGATACGTAAATTTTGTTCTAAGACACTTATGCATTTAAAATAATGTTGCTAATATCAAACAAATGTGTGTGGAAATGTTTGGTACTGGGGTTGATCTCTTAGCAGCTATTTTTCTGACTCAAAACCAATGAGGTGTTACCTAGGTTCAAATAACCCACATATCAAATTTCAAGTGTTTGGACCCAAAATTGGCAGAGCAGGTCCAATCTTTCAACTTCGACCCTTAAACAGCTAAATTTCGAGCAAAAAAAGCTTATGAATACCCTTTAAATTTCAAGTCTGTAGACCAAAAATTGCCTGAGAAGTTTTGTAGAAGTAAAAAGCAAAAGTATATATATATATATATATATATATATATAAAAATGATGCATGCAAAATAAAGAAGAAAGACTTTTTTTAGAAAACGTTTTTGATGACTTTTATTTGTGTAGGGAGAAAAATCCATAGAACATTTTTTTTTCCATGACATTTTTTTCAAGATTGAATGTCAGCATCCAGCAATTGAAGCTGACAACTTAATACATATATATATATATATTTATCATATTAAAAAGTACACCAAATGGAGATTATTCATAGATGTATCCCTTTGCGAAGAGAGAGAGAAAAATAAAGTTGACTGTGATACTTAGATCATATCAGGAAAGTAGGACATGATTCAGAATCTCTTGTAGAATCAATTAGCAATCCAGTATTGAACTGGATTGCTAGAAGGAAACAAAACAATGATCAGCACTTGGTGATAGTTTCATTCAACAAAGGACAATACATCTTAAGATATTTCTCCCTCATTTCAATTAATACTGGACAAAATTGATCTCTGGGTAAATCAAGGCTTTTAACTTCATGTAAATTGCGTCAGATAAAAAAAAAATTGTTTTTCTTCTTTTCTCACATTGCTGCAATTTGAAATTGTGATTAGTCTCAACGACTGCCATCAAATTAAATTATGCATTAAATCGAAAAAAAAAGTTTTTATTTGAGTTTAATGGGAACCAAAATAAATAGTTATGCAAAATATGCTTGTGAAGAACTAATTGTTATTGAAAACAGATACTTGCCAAATGAAAGAAAAAAAAATTCTTAAAGCAATATTTATTCTTTGATTGTCTCCTCAGTGGACGAGATCAGTAGTTTCTGATCCTATTGACCAAAAAAGACAGTAAAATCTGTTTTATAACTTCAAACCATCTTATTTAAAACCTCCATTACAAACAAGTCTTAAAATGAAATAAACAAAAAAAAGAAATTGTTTCTGCATTGTCAAAAAAAATAAATTATATAACATCTTTCTATTAATAAATAATATAACTAATGAAGACCAAGTTCAGCAACAAAAAAAAAAAAACTTTAAAACTTCCAGGCATTGTTTTTATAATGCTGAAACAAAATGAGCTGATGTTAAGATTTTAGAATTATGAAATAGCTTTAGCTTTTTAATACTTTTACACTTAAAAGAAGTTTAATTTATCATACAATTCTTTGTCTTACTTGGGGCTTTCTTTTTGGGTATTTTTTTTATATCGGCTGTTCGAATTTTTCATTAAGAATATTAGGAAATAAAATTCCCTTGGCATTTCTTTTTAGATTTTTCACTTATCCAACTTCTGTGAGCATTTTTTATATACTTTGTCATGAAATTACCACAGAAAAAAAAGTGGTCTCCTATTTTTTAAATAATAAATCTGTAGGTTGGCTTACAACCATAAATTCTTAAAGTCTCCATGCATTGAAATAAAAATTAAAAAAAAAACATTATTAAATAATATTGTTCTAAGGATTCATCATCTTGCTTATAAGGCCAAAAAAGTAGAAAACCTTTACTATTTTGATTTGTTCCAAATGCTACTGACTTAAGTAAGGTAGAAGCAAAATATCAATATTATCTTAGGTTGCATATTGAACAAAGTAATGTTGACATGACTTCATTTAGTTGTATTTAGATGTGTTTGAATACAAAAGGTTAGTTGTCCCCCTAAAAATTTAATTCTTCTATTGAAAGCATGACAAAAAATGGTCAATTCAGAAAACTAATTATCTGTTAATAAGAAAACTAATTATCTGTTAATTTCTATTAGAATTGGTATTCCTGCGAAAATAGATTTAAGAAAAAATGAATTTATTGAGGATGCAGTATAAATAATAAATAAATAAAGTAGAAGCAAGAGAATTGAAAAGGGGGTAAAAACTGGAAATTCAAGAACATTTCTTTTTCTTTTAAGAGACAAATTTTTAATTTGTAATGTTTAGCAAGAATTGGGCTCAAATTACAAAGAATTGTGATTATTATTTTCTTTAAATAGAATAGTTTTCTGTTTATAAGAACTCACCCGATTAAAATAATCTTTTTTTCCGTTTCTAGTGAGACTTTTTTTTAGATGAAATCAAGAAGGCCACACAATCATATCAACATATAGCAATGATTATTGAATAGAAAAATTAATTTAGTATATATATAATTTTTGTAACCCTAGTTCCATTAACAAATTATAATCTTCCTTTAATATTTTATATATTTTCAGTAACTTTCTAGGAATATTAAATAGAATCACTTATTCAACCAATCAACTTACAATATTTTTATTTTATAATCTTGCATTTTCAAAAGAAAAAAGAAAACCCTTCAAATTCAATAATATAATTCCCCATGATAAAACATTACTTGGCTTTATTTTTAATTAGGCCATTATCCAATTATGCACTTATTATGAAGTTATAAATATAAACAATTAATACTTTTCCTAGGAAAAGAGTCCAAAAAACTTTTCTTTATTTAACAATATTACCCATATAGAGCAATTAACAATCTTAAACACTCCCAAAATTAGATTAAAACAAAAAACAAAAGTTGCAGAATTAGTAGCCATTAGCTGTAGTAATTTGTAAATTTGAGCAGGATTTATCTTTAACCACTGGGTATATACATTTAAAAAAATATTCTCATTAAATATATATATTCTCATGGAAAAAGATTTCTGAATCAGAAAAATATTTTACAGAAAAAAATTACCCACAATTGAACCTTGAAAAGTAAGAAAGTAGCTTAACTAGCAAAATACTGATATTGAAATTCTTTTCAAGAAAACCTGATAATTATAACTCAATTTCGAGTTTATTGTAAAAAAGAATTTTACACTCGTTGTTTCAGGGATAACAAAACCACAATAATTTTGATTCTGACTAAAGAGTATAAAAAATCTGATGTACACAGCAACAGAATGGAAACCATTTGAAGTTGATGTGTGCCAGTTAGGGATCTAAAAATAAATAGAGTATTTGCTCCATAAGGACTTCAATGGGAATAAGTGTTTCATTCAGTATTCACAGAATGTTAAGACAGATACAGAGAACAAAATTAGGTAAGAAAAAAGACAGGACTTTACATGTAGTAATAGTAGTAGGCATGATGATGATGATAAAATAATAATAAAAGAGACATCTCAGATAGTCACACAAAAGATTTATAAATATATGCATTTGTTAATGTAAAATGCCTTTTTCCAGTGTTTTTGTGTAATAGTCATATTTGCAGAAAAATGGACGGAGAAATTCAGAATAGTAACAAGGCAGGGAAAAAAGCCTTTAGAAAAAAACAAAAAACCTTTTAATAAAAAAATTTGCCAAATATAATTTACTCCTTAAATTCACCAAAGAAAGTATAATCATCAGAAGGGAAAAAACTAAAATGCCAGGAATTTGGATAAAATTCTCAAACAAAAGACGATTAAAGACAGTCAAGTTAAATTTTCTCAGATGATAATATTTGTTCTTAGCTGAAGTGAAATCAGAAATGAATCAAGCAGTTATCAAATATACAAAATTTTTATGAACATTTTTAAAGTTAGACGAAGAGTTGTTTCCCTTAATCAGAATAAAACTTGAAACAAACTACAATATTTATTCATGACAAAAACATAAAAAAAAGGTAATTTACAATGCATATATTATTTTGAAATATAGCTGAAACATCAAACTGAACTGATATTTGAATTGTGAATTTGATGGTAAAAGTTATTGAAAAAGACAAAAATATCAAGATTTACTCTAATTTTTTTTAATAAGTTTTTCTTTGGGATTAAAAATAAATTACTTAAATAACAATGAATAATTTACCAAATAGATATGAACATGCAACAGTATTTCTCAAACAAAATTCAGGTTAACAACAGACCTTTTTGAAAATATATAGAAAAATTATTTATTGTTTGTGAAACTAATCCATTTTAATAAGGACATTTTTTTATATAATTTATCAAAGCTCTTTTTGCTATAAAAAAATAGAACCATAGATATAGACTAGAATAGAATCAATAAGACAGTAAAATCTTTTTTTTCTTCTGCATTTCAATATTTAGATCTCATACTGAAAAACTATTCAGAATAAATGCATAGATTGTAGCATAGAAAATCTTCAAAATACTTCTTTGTACCACTAAACTGACAACATTTTTTTCTAAATGTTTAAAGATTATTATAAATGCAAACATAAATTAGGAATTATTATTAACTATCAACTCTTTCCTCTCACATCCTGCTTCATTCTGGAAAACTTATTTCTAATTAATTCATCTTTTTACAGAGAAAATAAACTCATCTAGAACATAATTTTAAAAAAGGATTTGGTAAACAAATTCTGGTCCTTTCTCATCTAGAAAAGGTAGACTGCTGGCTTTATACACATGAGAGCTGTGTTCCTTCTGCTTCTGGCACTACAAGAAGAATTGATGCACAGCTTTTGAGTATTGTTATTCATTATTTTTTTAGTTTTTTATTCTACAAATAACTTCAATGTTAAATGAATTTGAAGCATGGAAAGAGGAGTTATAGCTTTAAAAAGATATCTTCAAAATAAAATTTCATGTAAAATATTGAAAATAGATAAAAACAAAGGTTGTTTCTATAATTAGCATTGAAATTGCTATAAAAATGTAATAAACAACTTTGAAAATTAAATTAATATCCAAATGTACATTTGTTTTGAATTTGATTAATAAGAGCAGCCTATTCAAAATTTGTAGTTTTACACAAAAATTGTATTGCTGTTTGAACTTATTTTATAGCTTCCTAATCTTATTGTAATGAGATACAAATTTTGTGTTGCGCCAAATATAATTGAAATTTACACATTCAAAGTCTTTATTTGCATATGAAAATAGAATCATTTAAACATTTTGCAAAAAGTTATCCAAGATTTAGTGATAAACACAGAAGCATCTAGATAATTATAGATGATAGCATATATCAAGCATAAAATTATTGATAACATCATATTTATTGTATTTAGAGGTTTGGGATTGAGATATAAGATAAATTCTGCAATATTAAACAAAAATATTCATTGGGATTTAAGTGAAGGAATAAAATTGAAAAATTAAGTTATTAAAAACAAAAAAACAAATATCAAAACAACTCTCAACGTTTATAGTTAGTAGTATTAGAGTTAATTCAAAGGCCCTATTCTCGAAATGGAGGTGGAATTATTTTTATATTTTGTTTTAAAATACAACACGGTTTTTAATTGGCTTAATTAAAAGGAACAATCCTTTTTCTAACCAATTTTTCTCATACAAATCATAATTTTTATTTAAATCAAATTACATACTGACTATATAAATAGTCACTATTCTCCCCTTCACCTTATTTGTTAAGTACAAAAGCTATTTTAGGAAATACTAAAACTTGGATAAAATTTACAATATAAACAAATTGTAAACCATTTGTCTATAATCTGAGGTGAAGTATGGGAAGTTATGACATTTTTATTTTTCAGACTATCAGTTGTATCTTGTTCATGATTTTTATTTTTCTGTCAACCTTGGTTAAGAGTCAATTTTCAAAGATCAATGTTTATTCACCTTATTTAACATAATTAAAGATATAATTACCCATTCAAAAAATATTTTTTAAATGAGCACCTAATCAATGAACCAAGTATTGTTTTTCAAAGAAACAATGCTTCAAATAAAAAAAATACGAGGTAATAATAAACAAGATGAGGACAATAACCAATTTAAATAAATATAAAATTAAACCATTTTGATCCGGTTACTATATTCATATTTTGATAACCCAACACACCAGAATTTGACTCTGAAAAGCAAAAAAGGCCAGCTTTGCAGGGTGTTTTTTGTGAATTAATACAAATAAAAGTGAAATTAAAATTATTTTTAATTGTTTAAAGACCCATTTCGAAGATTTACATAAAATAAACAAAACTAATGGAAAAATATCAAAATGAAAAGGTATTTCCCTTTATCTATTTAAAATAAGAGACATAATTAGTCAATTATGACATTTTTTATTATCTCCCCTTCCCTATGTTGAACTCTCCACACAAAAAAAAAACATAATAAAATTCTATCATTTTTTCAGTTATTTGGACTTTTACTCTCATTTTCAGTATTATCTTCACAATGTTTTGGTTGATATGTGCTTCAGACTTCTCAAGTATTAATCGAACTTGGGAACCTTTATGTTGAACTTCTTATTTACTTTATGGACAAAGATAAGTACTGTGTCAATCAATGTTAGGTATTTTTTAGCTATTTTATCTGTTGAGATGCCCAGCGTAGTGTTCCAAGAAGTGGGTTTATACAGGTTCTAAGTGACATTCATCTGGAGATGTATAGGTTCATTCCTGACTGCAGGCTATCAATAACTAGAGAGTTCTTAATATGGATTGACTTACTACCTGATAGCACTTATGGAATGTGGACAGCTTACTACCGCCGCCAGAGAGTAAATATAGTGTTAATTACACAGCTCTGAGAAGACTTTCAAATTCAAAAATTACCTAAGGAAGGCCAGAAGGCATATCAACTGAAATGTTGTAAAGATGACAATAAACATTAGAGCAGAAGTCCAATTGACTTGAATTAACATAATAATCAAGATGCATCAAATAAATTCAGAAAAAAAAATTTTTTTCAAATTAAACATAATTGGAAATTTATATTAAGATAAATATTTTGACCAAAAACATTAAATGTATTAATTATTTAAATTAATAAAATAAAGGGTTTTTTTTAAGAATTCAGTTTGAAAATGGTGAATTTGAGAACTTGACCCAAATCAATATTTGTCAAATTATTTTAACAATCAATTGGAGGATTCACATTTCTAGAAATTGTTTGCCGAATTGAAAATATAGTTTTAAATCTTAGTTTTAACAATTCAAATACTGTGAAAAATTGGTACAATAATAAATTTTTTTTTTGAGTCTTTAGACATTCATGGCTGTGGTACAATAGACAGGTTCATACCTTTTGGCCCGCCATTTCTTTTTAAATCAATTTTTTTTATTAATATTTATTATGTAAAACTTTAAAAAAAAACAAAAGGTTTTTGTTGGTTTTTTTTTTAAAGAAAAAAAAGAAAATCTATAGTTTCAAATGAAACAAACTTTTACAGTCAATTCCGGATTTTAAATTTTCATATTTCATTTCATGTCTTCTGAAAAAATAGATGATTAGCATATCAACTTTTATGGTCATTTAATGCAAGAAACATTTTTAGAAATATTGATCTATCATAAATAAGTTTTTAAACAGTACATAATACTTTTTAATCAATAGCGTAGAAAATGAAACGATGCACATTTCCCCTAATATTTTAATTTGAAAGTAAATGTAAAGACTGAGATAAAGTATCATAAATATGCGCTTGGTTATATAAGACAGAATTTCTTAGCTTGAAAAAAGCAGATTTATTTTGGTTTTAAATTTGAACACTTTAAATATAACATAATGAAATCTTTAATTTTTCAAATTTATTTCAGATTAGAAAAAAAATGTACTTTTAAATTAAAAGAAAATAAATTCTACTTTACACTTTTCATTTGTTTATAAAAGAAAAAAAAAGCAATAACTGACCACATTTTTTTTTAAATTTCATTTTTGGGTACCAAATCTTGAAATGAGTCAGGTTTTGTAATCCTATGGCTTTGGTAAAAAGAACCCCACAAACCTTGAACTTATGTGATTAAAAATCCTCTGTAGTTTTCCCAGTTTAATCTTTTAATCATTTGGAGCAAAATTTTGTCTAGTTCAAAATATTACAAAATACATTTTTGAAACTAAACATGTACAGACACAAATATTATTTTAATTTTCCTAAATCAATCAAATATTTTGTGGATAGTAGTGATTCTGTCATTCTAAGAGAAAAAGCCTTATCAAACAAGCAGCCATTAAATGTCAAACTATAGAAAGAAGTTTGGTTGTTTAATTCTGTAAAAAACAAATGACTGACTGCTGAAATGTAATCTCAATGAAGATGTCATTATTTGGAAGGTTGATTAGTTTTGTTTATATTTTTAGAAGGCAGCAATGGCTCACAAACACTGCTTTACTTGGATAATTCAGCTTCAAGATTTGCAGTCCACTTCAAAATGTTTATAAATTGAAGTAACATAAGCTATCACAGCCTGCCAGTCAGGACGCTCCATCGCAACCATATCATTAATGTTCTGTAAGAAAAAAACAAACCTATATCATTATTTTGAAATATCTATATCAAAAATAAATATTCTGTGAAAGCTTCTGTACTACAAATAACTTTAGGAATAAAAAAAAAAAAAATAGAATTCTCTTAAGGCATAAAAATTATATTTTTTTATTTCTTATACTTAAAATTTCTTTAAAAGTTTAATTATCAATATCCCAAAATACACTTGATAATATTTATTGATACAGAGACAGGTTGAGGAAACAAATCCATTGAACATCAACAGGACAGATGGACATTTTGATTTGGATAGTGAAAAAATAATGGCTGACAAGATATTGATTTTAGACAAAAATATTTGTAGCTAATATTTCAAAGAAGGAATCTGTATAATCTATTTTATTAAATAATCAAATAAAAATGACACTTTACTAGTTACATACCAAATTTGAAGTAATATTGACAGATTCAGCAGCAGTAAAGGATAAAGTAAAATTTCTTCGCTGAAAAAAAAAAAAATTCATTTAAAATTTATACTACATGTGATTATGTCCATATATCGTTTAGAAAATTATAGCTCCATTGTTGATTAAAAAGTTTAACATAGATAACAAGTGAAAAGCAATAAAAATGGTCTCAGTTTATTAAAACTAAGCAAGTTATGAACTATTCAATCACTTCTACATGAATTTGACAATTGATTGGATGAGATTATGTTATTTTATTTGATGGCAGAGCATATCGATTTAAAATATATTTTTACTAGCAGCATAATCTGACATTGCCAGTGCAATTTGGGGAATTTTAGTTGTGGGAGAAGATGCCAATAAGAATAGATGGAAATTATTTATTGAGAGTTAGAAAAGTTAGTAACTATTTTCATTTTAGGAAAGTGTCGAATGCAGGTTGCTGTGGTCCTTGAATTAAGCATAAAGTGTAGGATTAGTGCCAGTCATACTTTTGTCTGCTGTAGGGTCTTTCCACCTTGGTTTGCTCTATTATGTGGTAAAATCTGTGGTGATTGAAATCTCCAAAGGGAAGATTTTGCATTTTTGGCCAAACCTGAGATTTCAAGGAATGAAAAATAGACTTGGGACATTTTGATCATCAAGAAATTTTACTCCATTACCAAGGGGAAAGACCTCCTCCCTCAATAGCAAACAAAAGTATGAAGGTACTAACACGACACTTTATACTCAATTCGAGGACTACGGCAACATGCATTCAACACCTTTTTCTTAATATTGAAAATGGTTACTAAGAGCCTCAGCTCTCTTTTACAACTCTTAATAAATTTTCAGTAAAATGGGGTTCATTAATTCAGGAGAGTAACTTAATAAGGTGAAGGGAAACATTGATTCTAAAACTGGATTGATGGAAAGCTTAGAAGTACTGACTCATGATGCTTCTAAGAGAGGAATAATAATAGAAGAGAAAAACCTACAATCTGTTGGCTGTAAAGGCAGGCTGTCATAGAATACGTAAATATGACTTAATAGAATAAAACTTTTATTTCTTCTTTTTTACAATAATGCTAATGGTGAAAATAATAGCTTACATATAAGCTTACAATAGAGAGAAGAATGTTCCATTCAATACCTTATCTTCAGCAGTGAGTTCACTGTATGGGATTTTTTCTGGTAAGTAGCAATGCATCAATGCACAAAATGCTAATCCATCATTCCAACTACTACTAAAATTTGTTATATCCACACCCTGGAAAAAAAAAAGAATAAATAAAAAAAAAAAAAAAAATAAAAAAAAAAAAAAGAGAATTCTTTAAACTATTTAGAGATTAGTTTTCATCTTTGTTACGCACAATATTTTGCTAAT
>JAYKTE010028982.1:0-15333 GCA_036873565.1 Xipholeptos notoides
ATATATATATATATATATATAACTGCTCTATTTATTTATAAATATTGAGCGTTTTACTTTGCAATACAGTAAACATACTTGGACTTCTACCCATATAAACTTGGACAGAACCAAAATACATGTGTTTGTGTATATATCTATATGTATATGGAGAGGAAGGAAAAGAAACCTTCAAAATCTATCATGAAAGTTAGAAATTTATTTCAACCAATATATTGATTAATGAACATTCCAACCTTTTTCAGAGTCTTGTATAATTTGGTACACCATGAAAATTTGTTGAAATAAATTTAATCGTTGTATTTTGTGCAGTTTCATACTATTTTGTAGGATTCTATATGACTTACATGGATTATTAGATGGGAGGAGTTGAAACTTTGATATTTGACTTAAAAAAAAAATCAATTTGATTAGATTCAATAACCATTGAAATTTTAATGTGTATGTAACATATGGGGAAGCATTTTACATGTACAAAATGTATACAAGGTTGAATATTATACCATCAAAAATAGGTGGATAAAGAAAAAATCATTTATCTATGCCATCAAGTGGAAGTTGATTTTGCCCTGTGAATAGGCAGTTGGACTTCAGAATCGTATTACACAAGTTCGAATCCCAGTCGTTCCATTTGCATTCATATTCTGACTAATACCCTTGGGAAAGGTATGAACCCCCACATTCCCTCCAGCTATGGATTAGATAGTGAATATTGTGATATTAAAAGAAAGCACAAAAAAACTTGGACAAAAACTAACACTGATTTTTTTTCATTTTTTTTTTTCATGAAGTTTGTAAATATCAATTGTTGTATTATAATGTCACTGGGAAAGAATGTCTCCACACCTCAAATAAACATTCTTGATTTCTATTTTGCGATCTTATTTAGAATAAAAATATTTTTAATTTATAAAACTCTTTAGAAAAAAAAAACAAGTTATCTAAAGGCTAGATATCTAAACATTTGATAGATCGATGGTAGGTGGGAAAAAATCTATTCTAGAAATTAGGACAGTTTTGCTCAGTTTGTTATGGATTTAATACAATATTGGAACATTTTTTTTAATTTTTAATCCATTGATATTTTTATGCTATAAAAATATTTGAATTGACTGCCAACAGCCATGTGAGATTTGGCCCAGTGGATAGGCAGTCAGACTTAGGAATCGTAGTACGCGAATTCAAATTCCAGTCATTCCGTTTACATTCATATTCAGACTAATGCCCTTGGGGAAACTGTATGAATCCCCACATTCCCTCCGGTTATGGGTTAAATAGCGACTATTATATCCTTGAAAAATCCAAGTGTGGACAATAACTAACATTTACTGAAAATGATTGTTCTTGGCATTAAATGACCTAAAACGGTTGATATGTCGTAAAACGCAAACAAACAAAGACTGCCAAGAACCATGTGAGATTTGGTAAATGTTTGTTACTGCTATTTAGAACATCTTTGTAGTTGAAGTGATAGAAGTAGAACATGAATTTAGACTTGCAGAGTTATCTTTTCTTGTAAGTCTTAAAAGTAAAACGAATCCAAGAAACTGGGAAAAAACATGATCTCTTAAAATGGATTAGTTTGTTTTTGTTTTACAGTGTATCAACCTTTTTAGGTCATTTAATGCCGACAACAATCATTTTTAATAAATGTTCTTTTTGTCCACTCATAGTTTTTTTTAATAACACAATATGCACTATTTAATCCATAGCTGGATATTCATACATTTGAAAAAGGTATTAGTCCTAATATGAGCAACTATGAAGATGAAGACAACAGCGCACAAAGAAATTAATACATCTCCAAGTATTCCTAAAATACAATGAATATAGAATGTTTATTGAACATTTTAAAAGTTGACGACAGAATTAGATTGGAAAAATAATAGTCTAAACTGGTAGGAATTCCATAGAAGTACAAATAAGATAAGTTTAAGCTGCACTAAAAGTTGATCTATTTAGTATTAACCAGTAAATGAAAGGATAATTGTTTGATTTGAAGAAAATCTGGTTCAAGATTGTATTACATTTGTTCAGTATAGATTAATAAGAAAAACAAAACAAAAACCCAACCCTATACTTAGTCTAATTTGTCAGGATATATTTTTAATTACCTTCATTCAATAATGTTAACTAATTGATGTTATTAGTTTTACTGCTCTGTTAAGGCTGTGCTTTAGGGGGGTAAAGCATGGGGTAAGAATACATACTGGGGCATGATGTTAAACCTTTGGACACCTTCATTAAACAGTTTAATTTCACACCTTCATTAAACAGTTTAATTTCACACCTTCATTAAACAGTTTAATTTCACACCTTCATTTAAACAGTTTAATTTCACACCTTCATTTAAACAGTTTAATTTCACACCTTCATTAAACAGTTTTATTTCATACAGTAACTTTTACCTAAATAATTTTTTTTTTACTTAATTTATTGGAAGTATTTTGATACTTGAACTTGGCCTTTGGAATCTACAAATACAAATACAAATCCATGCTGAATTAGTTACATTCTATTTTGGGATTTATTTTATTTCATAAATACTTTATGCTCTTCTCAATTATGAATAAAATAGCTCAATTACTGTTCTTCTAAAAATCAAAAATCAATGTTCTTGACATCAATAGCCTATAAAGGCTGATGTGCCATTAAACCAACCAACCAACCTAATATTGGATTTGCTCTAACAGAACTAAACTAAATTCCCAGAAAACCCGCCTCAGAAGACAAGTCAAATGTACCATAAAAATGATTCTCATCATAAAACAAAATGGTTGATATGCCGTAAAACACAAATAAACTCAAACTCATCATAAAACATTTTTCTTTCTTTTTTTCTGTATAACATATTTCATAGTCACGTGATCTGAATACTACATGAGTAATCAACACTTTTAGAATGCTTACTTAATGCTTTCATTATAAATTTATTTATCTTACTATTGCTATAAGTTCATCAATGCATTCTTTTTTATTCCCCAAATTATGATAGTTATTAAAAAAAAAAAAAAGATAGTTTTAAAATTGAAATCTGCAGAGAATTTATTTATCTCATCATTTTCTTTCTACCTGTGAGGTTTGTAGGTCTAAATTAACAAAAAGTCTGGATCAATACTCTGTATGCATGTTCATTTCTTTCATTGTCCTAGAAATAAGTGGAAATATTGATTCCTAATATGAATAGCAGTCTATAGACTGGCCTCTTCATTTCTGATACGTTAAAATTATGTTAACTGACAAATAAGTTAGCATGAACAGGACAATTATCTTAGATGATCAATTGATTCATGAACTTTCAGTTTTATATTTTCAATTTATAAAAAAATTTTAAGAAAAAAATGCAAAACATGGATATAAGTTATGCCCACATCATAACGTTTCAGTTACTTTTAACCTTCGTCGGGGTATAAATTTATTCTGCTGTATCCAGAAGGTCTTATAATGGACAGTCGATGTTATGAATGTATTTGAAAAAGAGAAAAAATTAAGACATAAAATAACAGGAAATTTTTTTTATCATACATCGTCAGAATTTATTTCCATTTTTTTTCCTAATATATATATATATAAGTATGTATATATAATTACAACTTTCTGATGATCATTTTTATATCTGTCTGAAGGATTTTTTAAATAATTCATAATCCCAAGTGCTTTTAGACTTCTCTTAGTCCATCTTCAGAGGTGGATAAATCGTTGTATTTTTTGTTACATATTTTTTATAATCCTCTTTTATAACTTTTTAATAATCTTTTTATAACAGAAGAATTCTGTTCTTTTTTGTGAAACTTGTTTAAATGAAATAATCCTACCTAAATATAGATATTCTAAATATGTATAATTACTTGGTCAAGCAGGCCAGTTTTTACATGCTCATTATATTCCTCGCTTTTTGGGTGTTGTCTTTTACCTAGATAAGTTACTCTTAGTGAGTTGACAGGTCTCATCTGCCCGGGCTTTTGCAATCAATGTTGTTATCCTTACACCTAGATAAGTTACTCTTAGCCTTATCTGCCAGAGTCAACTGAAAGTGAAAGAAATGACTTTAATTTGAACTTGTAGAATACCACACCACAGTCTCAGACTCCTTTCAAATTTCTTTTTCTTTTTCTCAACAGATATGAAGGATCTTTTCTTTAGGTAAAGAAAGAGACGACTCCAAACACCACCTTTTGTGCCAGCTCTTCTTCTTCCCCCAAATAACTTAGTTTACATAGACAGGGAGGCGGAGGAGAAGGAGTGAGTCAGTCACTGGTATTGAGAGAAACTGTCTATTTTTTAAATTTTTTTTTTTACTTCTGAGCTGTTTTTGGCCTGATGAACACGTAGGCAAGAAGGATTGCAGTACCCCCCCTTACACACACGCCCCTTACAGTCACAATTTGGCTTAACCATGATGCTGGCTGCTTGCTCTGTCACTGAACACTTGTTTGTTTGTGTTTTACGGTATATCAACCGTTTCAAGTCATTTAATGCCGAGAACAATCATTTTTTGTTTGCACTTGTTCTTTGTTTTTTGTGAATAACAATATTTAACCCGATTCATACCTTTCCCAAGGAATGACGCAAACGGAATAACTGGGATTCGAACTCACGTACTACGATTCCTATTCCAAAGTCAGTGCCTCCACTACTGTGCCAAATCGACTTCCCCTAGTAATGTGGACTGGATGAACTTCGTTTATAAATATAGCAAGGAAAAAAAAGATTGATTTTCATAAAAAAATTAAAATAACTTTTAAAAAATAAACTTTTGGACTAGAAATAAGTTTGTGCGTGTATGTAACCATTAGAGATGTGAGAGTAAGTAGAAAGTTAATTGCTGGTGCCTCCTGCCTGGTTGGTTGGTTGGGTTGGTTGGTTGGTTACTTCTTAAACACCACTTACTTCACTTCACTTTACACGACACGGTTACACCAACCTACACCACACCAACCACCATCACCAACAACACCATACTTACTTCACCACACCACTACATAATTATTACCAGTATGAATGACCACTCAAATAAAATTTACTAGCTTAGGGAATAGTTACTACTTATTACTATTGGTAATAAATGTAAATCTTTTTACTGTGTTTTGTTATTGTTGTCTATTTTCATCTCTTGCTGCTGATGATAATGGGTTGTTTCTTAAGCTAAGCCAACAACAACAACAACACAGTGAGACAGAGCAGCAGAGACCCAGCTGATAGGACAATAAACTTCTTCCTTCATCAACACTCAACAACAGACACGTTCGTTTTCGTTCCGTATCTCTCCTAGATTTTCTTTCTTTTAAAGAAGACTACTACTACTACTACCAACCAAAAGAAAGAACTAGAACCATGATGGCAGAAACCATTGGAATATCGGATTACTCTACACATTTCGACATCACTTCTTCGCCACATGACGGTTAGCCTCTACTCTTACCACTATTATTATTATCATTAATTAGTACTATTTATTATTATTTATTATTAGTTATTATTATTTATTATCTATCCATCTATTTTTATTTATCTTTATTTCCCCATTATTTTAAAGTCTTTTTAAAAAAAATCATTTGTTTTTGTTTACTCTACTTTTCTGTGTCCTTACCTTACTCGGTCGGTACTTACTCTTTCCTTCCTTTGTCCCTGAAATAGTGATGCACATTGATGCAATGCAATGCATGCTTTAAAAAATAGATCTAACTTATTATTATTATTTAACATTTTTTTTTTCTTTTTCAATGTTAATTTTTATTCCATAAACACAGATTGATACTTAAATACAAAAAAAATTTAAAAAAATACACGCATGAAATAAACTTTAAAATTTTCTAAAAAAAAAAAAAAACTTTTCTAAGTATACTTTCCAATTTTTTAATGAAATTTTTATTTGAAAAAAAAAAGGGTTTTTTTTTTTCATTTTAAGGCGAGGGAAGAAAACTATTTCACTTTACAAGCAAGCAAAGTTTATCCTTAAAATATACATTTATTTCATTTAACAAAAAAAAAAAAAGCTATTGAAATAATCTAAATAAAAATCGTCTATAGAGAGAACAATAAAAGAAATAAGTTTACATTTAAGTGGATTTTTATATATCCTTTCAATTTATGTATGACGTGACGGCGTACGTGGTGACCGTGGATGAAAGTGCTTGTTATTTTTATTAACCATTTTGGACCCTGACTTCGCAAATTTATCAAAAGGTTCAATCAGAGCCGTTCTATTAGAGGACCATGGAGGGCCGAAATATCGGCTGTATCGTATTTTGACCTATATCAGGGCCAATATATCGGCCTTTCAGGTTCCAAAGGGTTAATTGCTGGAGTCCTCCTCCTCATCTTCCGTCCTTCTCATAAATGGGCGAATTAAGGGAGACAACAATTGATAAAAATAAGATTTTTTTTTTAAAGATTATTCCTAACCTTCATGGAAGTAGGAAGTCGATTTGGCTCAGTGGATAGGCAATCGGACTTCGAAACCGTAGCCGTTCTGTTTGCGTTCATATTTGCACTGACTGCAGTGACTGCACTGATACCCTTGGGGAAGGTATGAATCCCCACATTCCCTCCAGCTATGGGTCAAGTAGTGAGTGCATGCATAGCATGTGTTATTCAAAAAAGAAAGTTAGGACAAAAACTAACGTTTACCAAAGATGATTGTTTGTTCTCGGCAATCATTAAATGACCTAAAAAGGTTGATAGTCGTAAAACACAAACAAACAACAAACCTAACCGTCAATAAACTGTTTCTTTTCATTCTTCCCGGCCTCTTTCTTCATTTTTATTATTAAGTGCAAAAAAATTTTGATATGTATTTTAGTTTACCTTGGTTTTTTTAAAAAGTATTTTAAAATAGTCAGTCAATATTTTTTACTTGGGGAAAAAAACTGCTGGGTTGGCACAGGCACTCTCGACTGGCTAGCTAGCTGGTGTCTAAACAGTTTAAAATGCCACGGTGGTTGGTGTGGTGTGTGTGTGACACCACGGGCCACGACGCACGCTTAGAATATTTTAAATATTCTAATATTCTAAAAAAATCATTCAATTAAATAAATATTGAATATTTATTTAATTGAATTATTTTTTTCATGAAGGAAAGAAAACCAGTCAATAAGTGTGCCTGTACTGGACTAGGGTAACTTTAAACTTAGCCAACAAAGCATTTTCTTCTCTAAATTTCTAAACTTTAAAATTAATTGCATTAAAAATATTAGACACTAAAAAAGAAAAAATATTGTCAACTCCTTTTTATTTTTACACTTTGTGCAATATAATAGTTTGAAAAAAGAAAATAGTAGCAGGTTTTATTGCCATCTAATTGTTATTGATTGCTAAATATTTATCTTTTTTAAAAACCAATCTTAATTTCGAGTTTTATATTAAGGTTAATCTCGTTTTAGTAATCATAGCTCGTTCGTAATGTTTAATGTTTGTTGTGTTGTTGTTGTGATATTTTCTCGTCGTCGTCCTCCTCCTCCTCCTCTTTAACTGAAACACGTGTCTTTCTTTCAGGAGTTTGGTTCAGTTGAACTTTGAGTGGGTGGAGACTGGAGGGAGATATGCTTTTCTTTTCAAAATAGGGAAAATCAATTCTACTTTTTAGCTTTGATGATACGTTGTTACTAGGGCTTGTGACCAGAGGCTTTTATTAAAGAATATTCTTGCCACAGACTTGGCTATTTTGCAATTTTACCATTTCGTTTAATTCTGTAGTTATTATTAGGGCTTTGTTGACAATATGCTTTTATTAAATAATATTCTTGTTGTGGCTATTTTGCGATTTTAGCATTTCTTTTACTTCTCCAGTTATTAGTAGGGTGTGACAAAATTATTCTATTAAAGAACGTTCTTGTCGTTACTTGACTATTTTACGATTTTAGCATTTCTTTTAATTTTGTAGTTATTAGTAGGGAGGGCTGTGGTGACAATGTGCTTTTTTGCGATTTTACCATTTCTTTTAATTCCGTACTTAGGGGCCCTACAAATAACCACAGAAAAATTAAAAGAAATGGTAAAATAGCAAAATACTCGTGTAACGACAAGAATATTCTTTAATAAAAGGGAGCCCTAAAACGACCTGACTACAAACTCCTTCTTCTTCCTACCTAGCTATTGTGAGCTTTTTATTCATAACTTTAAGAAGAGTCTTCTTGAATAATTCTTATGAGATTTTTGTAGGAGGTCATTTGGGTCAGTTGTTTGTTCGTCGGGCTGATAGAAAATAAACAAAACAACCTACCCCCCCACACACACACATACATACATACATACATACATACAGCAGCAGTCCAACCTACTCTCTCAGCAGCCACACCAGGAAGAAGAAAGACTGATTTTTTTAGCCTTAAAGTGTGAAGAAGGAAGAGAAGACTTCCTGCTCAATAAACAAAAACAAAGCAGCCACAGTCACTCAGTCAGTGACATTTTGCATCTTTTATATTTCTCTTTTTTGCTTGTTTTTAATTTCTTGAATTAGTTCCACTACAAAAATAGTGTTGACTGTTGCTTTTACTTTAACGCTGGCTCTCTGCTCTGACTACCTTGCCATAGTCATCATTGCCATCTTAAACTCACATTAAAATTGAGTTATTCATTCAAAGACCTAAAGCAAAGACGAGATGGAATATTTTTTAATACATCAAAAAAAACCTTGGGAAAGGTATGAATCCCTACGTTCCCTCCATCTATGGGTTAAATAGTGCATATTGTGTTATTCCAAAAACTAAGTGTGGACATAAAAAATGTTTATCCAAAATAAATTGTTCTTGGCCTTAAATGACCTAAAAAGGTTGATATACCGTAAAACACCAATAAACAAAAAAAAATATTAAAGAAAAACAAAAGATGTTCAAGCAAGTCACTTCCTTCTTCCCTATTCAATCCCTTTGCAGATATGTGTGTGTTTGTGTGTGTGGTAAAACAGGCTCAAGGTGTCTATATATTTATTCACATATCTTGGTCTTTTCCATAACTTCCAACCCATGCAGTTCAATTGCACACTGCACAGTTAGCTGCTCATATCAACTGTCATTATTCTTTACACTCGTGTGTGAATTTCCATGATAATCAAAGGTTGTTTAGGTATGTTTTTGACCGAATAAGTGTCATAAATTGGACTGTCCTGGAGGGAAGGCAGCAAGTGAACTTAAGGAGAAAAAGTATGCATTGACCTTGTTTGACAATCAATCTACGTTCATAGAAAATTTAAATGGTGTAGCTTAAATGTGAGCGTGCATGTGGAATACAGACAGACAGACTGCCTTTTATGTAATACAGTGATTTAGTTATAAAAAGATGTTGATCATTTTGTAATGTTTTATTTCTATTGATTGAACATACTCTTCCAATACCATCTATAATTCAAAGACTTTGAAAATTATTTAAAAAAGCAAAGGTAAACCTTTTTATTTAGTATTTACTATATTATGATGAACCAAAGTTACGCAATTTTTTTTTGTTTTTAATCTAAGTATTTTGTGTGATATAGTTTGGTTATAAGTAGAGCTATGACAATATTCTTTTATTAAAGAATATTCTTGCCACAGACTTCACTATTTTGTTATTTTACCATTTTTTTTTAAATCCTGTAGTTATTAGTAATAACTACATAATTTAAAGAAATGGTAAAATTGCACAATAGTCAAGTAAAAAGTAGGACTGTGACAATATTCTTTAATAAAAGAATATTGTCACAGCTCTAGTTATAATTGAATTTTTCAATAACCCTAAAGGGAGTTCATCAGGAAATTGAAAAGAAATTGACAACTTGAGCTTATTTTCTTTCTGGATATTCAATAAACTTGTACAAAGTAAAACCAACCCTATCAATATTGTCATCAGTTTCTCCTTTAAGATAGTTTTGGATTTATCAAAAAAGAAAATCACTTTTCTGTTCGAATTAACATAGATATTTGCTAGAAAAAAATTATTTTTCTTTATAGTCACAATTAAATATCAGATATTTAGATTCTCTTTTTAGTAATGAAATAAAAACCCAGTTAATATTACACCAAAGATTAAATTGGTATACTTTTCTCTTTAGTTTTTTCCTCCCTTTCTATCTAACTACTGCAGAGAATGGATAGTCAAAAGATTTTGCCTCTGACCTTATTTTTGATTCCTATAGATATTTAGTCTACTTATTCATTCATGATCTAATAGTTTATAATCATACTTATCAAATCTGCTCAGCCATTTCTACTGGTCAGTTTTCTCTTGATGATTCACTGTAAGGTTTATTTTAATCAGTGTCCTGGTTTGCAAGGCATTTAGTATAACTTGATCCTTAATAAGGAATTTAGTAATGATCTGACAGCAGTGGCAATGATCCTGTTGGTAATGCTCCAGTAGAGAACTAGATACGAGCAGATCCAATTGGTAATAGTCCAGTTAATAAGATGGTAGTCCAATGAAGATCCAGCAATTGATAATTTGGTTGGGTCTTTAAATAAAGATGTCTTGTAAATTCTGTCTTGTGATTGGCTGATTTAATTTTACCCTGTATATTTAATGGTTCAGCCAAATCTTTTTACTCCTACCCAGAATACACTGCCCATTATGGCAAAAATATTGTATCAGTGTCTACCTCTTTGCATTATTATATTGTATTATTAAATCTTGAATTGGTCATTTTAACTTTACAGAAAAACATGACTGGATTAAAATCCGAACGGAAATGACTAGAAAGATCAATTATGAGTTGTTTATCCCAACACCTACCTGAATTTAGTAAAAGTCGGATGGCATGCATACAAAACAAAAAGGTTACTAATTAAAATGGATTCAGGTGTAGAAACCCACCTGTTGTAACTGACATTTTTGTTACCTGAATAACATCTTTTTTTTTTTTTTTTTTTGTATGTAGCGAATATCTGTGTCACCTATTTAAATAAGGCAGGAAGTACAAGAGGCTATTACTTTCATCAATGCTGTTATTATTACAAGTAGAATTGCTTGTGCATAGAAACCTTTTCTCATAACTATGTATGCCCTTTGTCTAATATTATACCACACTAACTTCGAAATAAATCCGTTTTGAGTTAACATACTTCAGAATTTATTCGGAACTTATTCTTTCAAATTGTATTGATTTGTTTTTTTGTTTTTTCATAGACTGTAATGGGGACTTGGCTGAACCTATTGTCATTTCCTAGTAATGATTTTATTAGCGGGCTGTTGTCCTCATCTTTATAGGTGTTATTACACTGTTTCAGCCAACTTTTTCTTCTGGCCTTCGTCAGGTGGTTAACCATGACATCGGATAGGTACCACATCCACAGTAATCACTGCTGTCCATAGTTGTTGTCTACCACACCACGTTTTGACCAACTGAACCTCTAGTCTGCTTAGGTAGGAATCCAAACTGCTATCTTCTGTCAATGTTCACTTGGAACTGTAGAGACTCCACTGTTCTATCTGCTGTGCCATGGGCCCCGAATGTAATTTATTTCAAAGTATTAATACAATTAAATTTTTGGTAAAAAAGAAATTAGATAAAAGTTCATTTTTTTCTTTTTGTAATGTTTACATTTACATTTAATTAGTTAAAAAATGTGACCACTTACAAATAATATTATTTCTATTAGTTTGCGTACTTGGTATTAGTAACTGTATATCTAATATATTAAGAATATAACACAATATAAGCCCCATCTTCACTATTATTAATTTAAATTGTTAATTGCACAAAAGTCTACAGCCTCAGAATTAATATAATTTTAGATTCTGGGTATTTTATATTTATCACATTATTTTTATGTATTAATTTTGTACGGACTGTTGTCTCCTCTTCAGTTTTTGTTTCAACATATATCGGCCAACTTATTCTCTGGCCTTCGTCAGATGATTAACTGTAACACCACATAGGAATTCTGAGTATCCCCAGTAATCCCTGCCTCCCTGAGAATAAGTAGGCCGAAACGTAGTGAAACAAAAACTATGAAGATAATAGTCCGCAAGAAATTAGTACATAGGATATGTAGCCTCATCTCAAAGAATTCCCAAATAAATACATTATTTTTTGTTTTTAACTCACTAATCAAACACTTAATAGTTTGACAAAACCTGTAACAATGCTGTAGTTTCTGTTATAAAAAAAAAAGTCTTCTCAGACTAGAATTATATCTGATTCCAGCTTCTACATAGACACAGCTGTAACTGTAAAAGTTTTAACTTATACTGAAATAATTTCATTAGAATTTTTCTATTTATTTCTTGATACAATAAAAACGTAATTATTGCTTAGAGAAAATTTTTAGTTGGTTTAAAGAAGTTTCTGTGAACTTTTAAAAAGACAGTGAATTTAGTTTGCAAAATTAAACTACATTTACTTTGTTGCACTTCTAGAGGAAGAATATGAATATATTAGGCTGTGACTTAAATGGATGGATGGATAGATAGATTGATAGATTCTTTCAGTCCATATTATTTCTCTTTGGCTGTGGTTTGCTTCAGATGTAGCACGCTCACGTTACTTACATTGTTTACAAATTGTCTTTCGGTTCTGATAAAATACTTTTGTTGTTTTTATTTAATATGCTGTCTACCTTTTTTATGGTTCTTTATTTGCAAAAGTATTTTTTTTTTTTTTTGTAAATTATTTCATTGGCTCTTTATCAAAATAACAGTGATTGCATGATTTAACCCATAACTGGGAGATAAGATCTGAAAAGTGAATGGAAAAGAACAGATTTTTTTATGCAGTAAGCTGATTCGAAATTTCCTTTACTTGGTTCTCTCCCCTTACTGGATTCTCTCCCTTCCCGACTGATATTTTGTCATTTTTATTACTAGGGCTATGACAATATGCTTTAATTAAAGAATGTTATTACCACAGACTTGACTATTTGGCTATTCTACCATTTCTTTTAATTCTGTAGTTAGGGCTGTGACAATATGCTTTTATTAAAGAATATTCTTGTTACAGACTTGACTATTTTGCTATTATACCATTTCTTTTTAGTAATAATTACAGGATTAAAAGAGATGGTAAAATAGCAAAATAAAACAAGTAGGTCTGTGATTCTGGTCACAACCCTATTTATTACATAACTAGAAGATCACTGAAATATGGTACAATACGGGCATCAGGGCCTCAATACACACACACACATTTTTATTTTCAGTTTGACAAAAAACCCCTTTATGATTAACAAGTGTTTTGTTTAAAAAAATTGAAAGTAAAAATGCGTGTGTGCCTGGACTCTGACCCCGCCCGCTCTGCTGCCCATCCATATGGTAAAAAAAAAAACAAACATACTTATTGATGACAAAAATCCAAATTTAACTCCTGTTAAAGTTTTTTTTTCTTCCTTATTTTTATTACACATAAGTTCTATTTTAATTTAAAGATTAAACTAAAATCTTATGTGGGTTCGTTTGGTCGATTTATTTCTAGCAATATTCCCTGGCTTTTGCTGGGGGGCTGTGTGTGCGTTTTGACCTCTTATTAGCCCTTTTCTGACTAAATTTCTAATTAATTTATTATTTAACTAATTCTTTAGAAAATATTGTGATTATCAGTTTTAGACTCTTAATCCCCACATAGTAGGCAAAGATTCTACCATCAAACTACTGACACTGAAAAGCAATATATCAAATAATACCGGCCGCGAATTGTATTTTTAAATGGTAGTTGACGTTGCGTTGATATTCACAGAATAAATTTAAAAAAATTCAAAATAAAAAAAAAAGTATATTTTTTAAATTAAAACGTTTTTTTAAATCCATTTTCATAAAATGTCAAAGTAAAACGATTCCTTATTCATTAATTCACAAAAAATAATTTAAAATTAAACTAAAACATTAATAAATAAAACATTTTTGACTTTTGTTTTTTCAAATTTATTATTTTTTTTTTTTGCTTTTTTTTTATCAGCATCTTTTTAAACCTTTAAAAAATATTTTAATTTTGTCTATGATCAGCAAATAACGATATCTTTTAAGCAGATGCGGTTCATTTTTTTGGAAATTACAAATTTTTAATAGTAAAAATGGTTGAAATTAAATTTACAATTTAATTGCAAAAATGTATCTTATCAAAACTTTTTTTTAGTTTTTGTATCTTGTTTATCTTTTGATTTGATGTTCAGTTTGATTTATTTTATGTTAAATTTGTATTTTCTAAAAATTGAAATAGGAAAAAAATGCTTAAATAGTAGCATGTTATTTAATCATTCAGATAAACACGATTTTTTTCTTTTAGTTAAAACGTAGTTATGTCCCCTTAAAGTATAGATTTCATCATTTATGGAATTTTATTGCATTTAATTTTTGTATCATTTTCCTAAGGAGAAAAAAAATAAACTGATAATTAAACTAAAAAATAAAAATGATAATTTTTATGCTAAATACTTTTTTTTTTAGTTTTTTTACTAAAAATGTTTTTTAGCTGCAAAAATTAAAATCAAATATAAGTGTAAAGTTTCTGATAAACTTTCAAAAATAAAAAATAATTTATTTGCCCTTAAAATACCAATATTCTGAAGATATTTTCAACTAATAAATATGATTTATCTCTTTTGTATACAGAAGAGGTTGCTGTATTTCCCCCCTTAGATTGATATGACATTAATATCTTAAGTCAACTACATCTTATGTATATCTTCTGACCGCCCTTCTTGGTAACACTGTTGCTCTAGGGGCCCACACACAGCAGTGCGTAGGAACAGCGTGTCCAGCAGAGTTCAAGCGGCAGATGCGGAAAGACAGAGCAACCAAGCGCAACAGTTTAGCCGCTTCACACTTGTGTCCCACCTGTGGGGAGAGGCTTTCTTGCAAATATTGGCCTTACCAGACATAAACGAAAACACTAAGCCAAGTGATATAAATGTCGGTGGTCATCCTCGAATTTGTATATCTTAAATTTGTTTTCCTTTTTTCTGTTATGAATGTTTTTTCCTCTTCAAATTATTTAGCCAGTCCAAGCACAGAACTGTGTTTTGACACTGGTCATATTTGTATTCTATGACAGTTTACTACTACCATTAAAGCCACCAGACTGTAGGTTTGCTTATTCAGAGTTTTCTCTTCCCATAAGTATACAATCTGTGTTTTTTTCTTCAATAATTCCTTATTTCTTTGTAAACTAGCTTCCCTTGTCTTGTTCTTATTTTTCCCTAAGTTAGGTTTCTTTCTGTATTCTAAAAAAAATGTAGAAGTTTTGTTTGTAAGAAAGTGAATCTGCCTAATCAGTAGAGCTGTGACAATATTCTTTTATCAAAGATTTTTTTTGTTTATTAATATCTTTTTTTTTTATACCCCATTTTTTTTTTATATACCATCTTTTTTTCTTCTTTTTTTATGCCCTCTTTTATTTATACCCTCTTTTTTCTTTTTTCTTTTAGACCTCTT
>JAYKTE010029092.1:0-15332 GCA_036873565.1 Xipholeptos notoides
TTTTTAATTTTGTATATTTAGGCAGAATATCATTATTCAGACAAGTTTGATTAAAAAGAATTTTAATTTTCTTTTTCAATATTTTGAATTCGATTTTTTCTTGTTCTCTAACAAGGAGGACACTCGACCCAGTGTTATATATTAATGCAGGTTTTCCCGGCATTAAACAGCAAGCTGGCGAAAGATTGGCACACGTCCTCACAAAAACATGTCTATGTGGATGAGACCTCATCAATGCCAACTTGCAACGCTTGCTGAGTCAGCAGAGATAGATATATAAAAGTACAGCAGAGAGACAGGAGAAAAAAAAAAGAGGAAGAGAAAGGAGGACGACAGGAGAGCCTGACAGTAGAGGTAAGGAGGAGGTGAACGACATCAGCCTTGCAGCCGATTGTCCTATTTTTGGACGAGCCAGAGTGTTGTGACTTCAACAGCCAACTATCACTTTTTCTTGATTGAAGCCCAAAAATAAAGAAGAATTGAACTACACTAAAAATATTGAGTCCTGTTGTAATTTTCCTCCGACAAATTCTCCCAGGTTACAACCTAGGGGTCCCAGTAACAAGGTTACACCATCTACTAAGTCTCTTGTTAGAGAACATGAAAAAATTGCAAGTAATAGCTTGATTTGGCATTAACTAGCTTAAAACGTGTGGATTCGATATGCCAACCAATAAAAGTTTCTATAAACTATTTGTATATGAAGAATATTTCAACATATTCAGAATTCTAGATTTTTTTTTCCTTCAGAACAATGTTTTAACAAAAAAAGATTTTCTACAAATAATAATTTGAATCATCATTAAATGACCTGAAAAGGGTTGATATGTCATTAAACAAAACATAGACCTCATGACAAAACATAAACCTTTTAACAAAACATATATATACAGAATGAGTGGAATATTCTATGGTATGATAATGGAGGCTTTACAGTTTTACATATGTTTAAATCTCAATTTACTTAGAATATTTACCATTTTATAAAATAATTGAAGACTGGTACAAATTCAAAATGTTCTCTACATAGTAAATTTATATTTTGTATTCCAGGTAAATGACATAGCATCTCAAGAAAAATTACGTGAATCCTGCCTTCAATTCCTTGATTCTGTGTTACTTGCTCGCCGTATCATTAATTGCCTCAATGAATTGCCAACTCCTGATGTGCTTGTGGCCATCTGTAATATATGCCACAGTCTTATGTGTGATCAAAGGATTCCCATCCATAAATTGCGGTAAATTTTCTTCATATTTTTTTGCTTTCATTTACTCCTGTTAAAAACTATACAATATACCCCATTCGCATGTATACTTAGCTAGCAATATAACATCAGTAAACCAGTTTTTTTAGGTCCTAGAGGCTAAAAGCGCTTTTCAAGGGTATTTCCCTTATATTTCAAAGAAATCACTTTACTGTACAGTAATACAGTATGAATAACTATGCTATGCTGTGTTACTGTCCTCCTGTACTTACATTTTTTTTTTTTTATTAATGTTTTGTTGCAGTGCAAAATTAAAATTCTGTGGGCTACCACCATGGTGCCAGGCAACTTCTTTGTGAATTTGAATCAGATCACTCTCTTCAATCCCCACCCCCTCAACCAATTTGATGAAATTTGGCATGATAGTGGTCCCTAACATATCCCAAAGTTTATTGCACTGTATCTCTTAACTTTGATCTTCCAAAATAACACTATATTACTACATTATAGGTGTACTAGCAAAGATACCTGCACTTTGCACTGGCAAGTAAAATGGATCCTTAAAGATCCATTACATTGTTGTTGGCAGCGTTATTTTCGAAGGTCAAAGTTAAGGGATTTTGGCAGCCTCTAGAATGGTGGCAAACCCCAACTAAACTAATGTTAGATACATGATTTTCAGGAGTCCACAGCTTTTTTAAAATCCTGGAATTTTGATTAGTTATTGTTGTGGGGTCGAAGGCGGTGAAAGTAGGAATACAACTACTTGGTGAGAATAAGAAGAATATTTATATCAAGTTAAGAGTTAGTGGTACAGAAAAGGTTAGTAAGTCCGGGGCGGGACAGTCGTCTCCATATGACATCCGGGATAGCTCTCACTGAGCTGTCTAGGCTGGCTGATTATATGCCTAATGGACGAGTCCATCTTAGAGGTTCTGAGGGTGTGTATGTCTCCACAACAGTTATGTATGTATGCATCCTGTTGGCAGGGTTTTAGGATTTGGTGACCATCTCTTCAAAGAGTAAAACTTTCTGGATGCCATAACATTTTAAATTACATCCATATCCTGGTCATGATATAAAATGGTACCATTAGTCTTTGACTCAACTTAGAGACAAAAAAACATAATCTTGAAATAAATATAAAAATACATCTATACATACTATTTTTAAACAATAATTTCTTTTTCATATGTCAAAATTATTCACAGCTGAAAATATTTCTTAAGTATAAATCCTACTTTTTAAGAAATTTTACATAAGTGCATTATAGACTATAGTTTATATGCATAATTTCTATTAATATTTCCTGCTTTTAAATTTCAGAAGGGTTTTCAGATTTGTTATTTTATTCCGAATTTCAGATTGTTGTATACTTTGGCATTCAATGCAGATTTTATGAAACGGTTATGGGTTGAATGTACTTTCCGATACTCTATATCAGTTAATGGGTAAGCCATTGTTTTTAAGTGTCTTGCTTTTATGAAAAAATTTTTCAATAATTGTTATTATTTATCTTGCTAAAAACCCTAACTTATCACTTAAAAAACTTCTACCTTTGATTGCTAATTTTGTTATTCTACAAAGGATTGATCATATAAACCTTTGACTAAATAAAATATTATTTATTACTTGGATTTTATTCTTGTCCTCATCCGATGTGCTGTTTAAACTTGTAACCTTCAATTAATTGTCACTTAGAAGTTTAAAAATTATAATATTAATAATCCAAGCATTTTTTTTCTATATTTGATATAGACCCAAGTTTATTGCTTAAGTTATATCCTAATTTAATTATTGAAATTTATTTTAGAAATTAACTTTTTTAATCTTGGTCTTGAAAAATATACTGATTAATACCCACCATATCTACAACAAAACACCTATTAAACTATATACTATTAACCCTAAAAGACAAAAGACTGGGAAATACAGTTATCTTATGATTTAATATTTGGACCTTTGAATCAGAATACACAAGTTTATATTTCAATCAGTTTGTTAAATTCACTTTTTGGTTCATAACCAAGGGAAAAAATATGAATATCTATATTCCTTTCTGCTAAGAGTTAAATAATGAGAGTTGTTTTTCAAGATATTTATTTATAAAAAGAAAGATGTTCATGAAATTAAATGACCATGAAGGTTAATATGTTGTTTAACAAAAATATCACCCCCTAAAACAAGATTATCTAAACCACTTTAAATGCCAATTTTTCTAAATCTAAATAATAGTAATCCATTTATTCAATTCTCAGGACCAAAACAGCCCTTATTCATATGCTGGCTCGGGGTATTTCATTAGCAGATAGTGATGTCCATGTTATTGTTCCCCTTCTTTCTGTTTTCTGCTCTGCATTTGGACATTCTCTTCATACTCTCCATGATTCTGAATTTTATGGAGACAGTGAAAGTAAGTCATTATAAATGTACTCTTTATTTCAAACGATTGAAGCCATCTATTAAAATCAACCGAAAAGAATTGAAATACTTTTCAAACCAAAAACCTTGTTATGATTTTGATTAACCTTTCAAGAACCATGACATTTTTCCTCAGTGGACTTAATCAAACCACCCAAGTCAATCAAGATTTATAACAAAATGTGTAATTTCTATTATTTAAATTATTCTTACTTTTATTCTCATTTTTAATTTTATATACAAATTTCATTTGACGTGCTTCAGGTATCATTTGTTGAACACTAGAACCTTCATGTTAAACTTGGGAGTCTATTCGTAGATTTAGAAACCAAATCTTTTATTTAATCCACAGGGTAGGTTATTCTCATTCTCTAAGCTAAACTGAGTATTCTGCTATCAGAGGATTGAAAGTAACCTATATGAATACTTAATTGTAGCTTAGAAAATGAAAAAAAAATCTAACCCTATGGATTGAATAACTGTTTGCAGTTTTATTTTTAAAAAAATCCCCAATTTCTATGTGAATAGTGGCAAATGACACATGAAGAAGTCTGAAGGGTATATTGGATAAAATATACTGTATATGAAAATTAGGATGAGAATAAAAACCCAAATTATTCCAACATTACTGTCAAGTCTGGTCATGATTTTTTTGGATTGTATAGCAACAGATTTTGGAAATCAATTTCAGGATACATAAAGCTGCTTTAGCCAAACCAAATAATAGATTGAAATTATTAATAGAAATAAAATGTAAATGATTTTAAAATCCAGTTTTGATCACTGAACATTTAAAATAAAAAGTGTTATTTGAAATAAATTTACTTATATAATTTATCAGAATTATTTTTCTTTTTTCATCCAATCACATAGATTCAATTCCAATCGAATTTAAGGAAATTAATACAGAACAATCTACCAGTATGCCTTTTTCTCTTAATGAATTGGTGCCAATGAGTTTGACTTTACGTGATGCATGCCTTGGAATTATTGAGCTAGCCAATCCTGAAGCCAAATTAGTTATGAACAAAGACTATCAACAGGCTCTTAATAAAACTAGGATTTCACTCCATGCTGAAGAAAATTCATCCAGGAGTCAAACACATCTCTGGAGACACTTATTTAAGGTAAGAATAATAATAAAAAAGTTTTTCAATCATTAAAAACACACACATATGTGTGTGTATGTGTATATATATATGTGTGTCTGTTTTAGTGATAGCATGATTCCTTGGAATCAGAATCAGAATTGTTAATCGTAAGAATTGTGTATTTTTGGAGGTACTGGAATCGGAATTGAATCGTTAAATAAATACCTTAGATTTGCGATTCTTTCATTAAAATTCTCTTAATTTTTTTAGTTATTTGAACTAAAAAAAAAATACAAGTATTGTACTTGTATTTTTTTTTTAAGTGAAATTAATACTGTTAGAAATTTATGAAAAAAATGTCTTAGAACTTTTATGATATATTTAATATGATGTACAAGAAGTTTATTCATTACTTCAAAGATCATCGTAATGAGTTTGCTCCATCACATAGACGCATTTGCGAGTGATTTTTCCAACTGGCGACTAAAAGACAAAACAAAAAACTGTTTTTTCTTTTTTTTCACCAACATCTTCCATTATGAAGGAAAAAGCTGATTTTCGAATGAAAAATGTCTTGTTAACCTTTATGATTTTAAAAAATGAAACTAGCAAAGCCAAATTATGTAGACAATAAAAGGTTTAATAGAACAATAATTTTTTTTTTTTTTGAAAGAAGGCTGTTTAAAGGAATATCTTTAAACTAAAGTGAAATTGATTTCGGAAAACTTTGACGACAGTCTACTGTCAGCTTTTTTTGAAGTATTCAAAAACAAATATCATTGGAAATAAAACTACCCATTGTGCTTAGTTTAAACTTTTTTTGTTTTTTAAATGAAGGTTTTAATTTCTAACTTCACACACAAGTAATTTTACCCTTGATCCAGAAAATATTTTTAAGAAAATTAATTTATTAATTTATCTATTTTCCTGAAATTGTGATATCTTTTATTTTTGTCAACTATCTTAATATTGAGGTGGGGGTGTGAAGTTAGAAAAATGTTTCTCAAATATTTTTTGTTTTATTCGAAAAAGCATAAAATTTCACATTAGATATGAAAAAAAAAAGTGAAGTGATGGGGTGGGGTAGACTGGTACAATTCGCACACTCTTGTAACTTTTTTTTTTAGGGGGGTGGGGGAAAAAATCATCATTTAAATATTTTTAAGGGGTGGTCAGGTTTACAGACAACGCTCTAGTAAATCGATCCTGCATATTGAAGACACAGGAACGAATCTTTTCCAAAAAATGAGAAAAAGTTTATCATTTTGTTGTAAATATTCAATTAAAACACCTAATAATTTTTTTTTTAAGTTTATTTTCCACAAATTTTCATACATGTATTACTAGATTAAAATAAGAAAACAATTATTTTTTATTAACTTCCAACAAATTTTGGAAAAAACCCCAAAAAACGCCGAGTCGGGAATCGTAATTGGTTTCGGAATTGTAAATCAATATTTTCTTGGAATTGGAAAAAATTTAGGAATCATCTCAACACTAGTCTGTGTCTGTCTATCTTTACATCAATAATTATTGATTTCACATTTTTAGAATTTATACCTATTTTCTTTTTCTTTTACGAATTATATTAAAAAGATGAAAATAAATATTACATTTCTTTCCTTAGTCAATATCTACTCTGGTAAAGCAGTTACACTCAAGGGATACCCGCCGTCAGTTTTGCCCTCCTAATCATTGGCTGGCCGATCATGTGCATATACGTACTGATAAGGTAGGTTTTCAGATTATTTTTATACAAAACAATTTAGTTAAATGAATAAAAGTTTTTTTTGATTTACATTACATGCTTTGGAATTTTAGAATCTCATTTATATGATATTTTATCTTTTGTGGTATTTATGGTGACCAGATTTAAGCATTGGTGACATACATTTTAAGCAGCCATAAGCAATATACTGAACCTGTAGTATCAAGCAATTCCATGTCGACCTCTGCTGGACAGGCACAGTAAAATGGCTCCAAATATGGTATGAAGACCATGCAGCTTCCACTGAATAGGAGTTCAATAGTTTTGATGTAGATCATTTACCAGCCTCTTTAGCCTCAATAAATCTAAATACCTCTTCCAATGTTCCCTCGGAAGTCTAGTTGGATATTGGGATCTATGATCCCTCGGCTCAACATGTCACGTATGATGGCATCTCTGTAATTTATGTTGTAATTACAGCTGTAATTAAATGTGATTATAAATTTACATATATCGGCTTGTCCTCGGAGGCGAGCACCGAAATGGCGTACCGACTTGTCCCGATCTTGCTGCATGTTGTGCAGTGTGACCTGTACAACCATTATGTTTTCCTCTTGGACGGCTAGCTTCCGGATGCACACATGATCTCATCCATGGGTTTATCCACCTGATGTGCGAGTGAGATCTCTGCATAGTGCCTGATCACAGCATCCCAGTAGTGGAATTACTTCTTCGCGACCGGATATCTTTGTGGTGGCCACATAGTCGGCCCAGCATGATTGAAAGTAGGCCCAGTCTTCGCTGGTACCGGTGGCAGTTATAGTGGGCCGTTTTATTTTTTCCACTGTGGCTGTACGAGTAGAGGCACCAACAGTGTGTATGGTGCCATGGGTTGTAAGGAGTGCGGCCACAACAGCTGCATCAAGGTCTGGTGTGATGTAATTGCATGCAGGGAAGGGGCATTGTATGGCAGGCATGTTAGCTCAATCATCTTGTCATCTTTTCTTTGTGTCTTGTTCATAAATAAGAGCTCATTCTATTTGTTTAGTAGCTTATTGTCCACAAACAATGAACAAGACCTGAAAGAAGTAAATACATAACAGTTAGTAATAATACAGTTAATAATGATAATAATCCACTAACTTTGACCCCTTAGCAGCTATTTTTTCTGGCTCAAACCCAATTAAAAAGTTTTTCCTAGGTCCAAGTAACCTATATCTAAAATTCCAAGTGTTTAGGCCCCAAATCGGCAGAGTAGTTTGGTAGGTAGCGCTAAGGTCAAATCTTTGAACTTTGACTCTTTACCTGGTAAGTTTCCAGGCCAAAACTGATTAAAAAGTTTTTCCCATGTCTGAATACCCCTAATGTCAAATCTCAAGTCTGTAGATCAAAATTTGACGGCGAAGTTTGGTAGGGAAATGTACACACACACGGACAATTTCCCCTTTTATAGATATATAGATTGCTTTATATTTTTAATTTCATATTTTTGTATGTGGATGGATTAGAATTTAAAAATAAAGTATATTGATCCAATCTCAATAAGTATAAAATAAAATCATTTGTAAGATTTTGTATTTTGACCACAGACTGATGATCTTTTTTTAGGACTGCTTATTATCTAAGGTACCTTTTATTTTAGATTGAGATTTACAAATATTGGCCAGCTTGGGTTTTAGACATTAATCAAAGAAAAACTTATGTTATTAAAATGGGTTAGATACAGATCAGGTGTTCTATAACCCCTTAACCCAGTTTTTTCATTTGTTAGAAAAAAAAACCCTCCTAATTTTAATTCTAAATCCCACCCCATTCCATTCACATACAAAAAATTTAGTTCATCTTTATCATTTTTTACTTTATTGTCAGCTTTTAATATTAATAGGTTTTGAAAAAAATTTAAATATAAATATAAACATCTGTAAAAAACTTAGTTCATTCACCAAAGAATAGATTTTACTTAAAAATTTGTTTTGTTTTCATTAATTTATTTTTATTTCTTAGATTTATAATTTACACAATGTGAATCATTCTGGCCAGCAGGAAAGTGGTAAGTTTTTTTTTGTTTTTTTTATCCATAGATGATGATGATTGAATCAATAAATATTTCATAATTTATTTTTCATATTTTGAAATTTATCTTTTAACTTAATTTGTCTTTGAGTTGATTACTCTTAATCAGTTTTATTCTTTTCATTAATCAAGATTGGCATTGGACTCATGAAAATCATCAATAAGTAATAACTGAAAACATCCTGTTAGAGAAGATATTCTGAGTTGATTTTACCAGGAAGTTTTAAGTTCAAACTTGAAACCATTGGTAGAAAAATATTACTGAATAGGACAAATCATTTGATAAAGATAAAATCTGTTTATGAATCATCTTAGATACATTTTGTTATATTATCGACTGGCGATTCCCACTTGTGTCCGAGTATCTGGTACATGCCAGCTCCTATCTTCGTTGATGTGAAGAGAGGGAGGCAAAGCGAAAGAGTGCTAGTCACTGTAGATATTGTTTTGGGTGGTCGTGGCTGCACGACGGCCACTCACACTCACTCACTTGGCCGGCATCTTTTCCACTGCAGCTCAAGAGAAATGAGACATACAGCCTCCATGACGCAGGTTGCATCAGGCTGCTGGGTACTTAATCCACCAAATCCTGCCTGTCCATCAGACGTTGCTCTTTTCCACTGGCACTAGTTTATTCCGCCATTGGGGTCTTGTTGGGTTTTAGAATCAGTGTTGTCCTTCACCTAGATGAGCTACTCTCATTGAGTTGACGGGCCTCATCTACCTGGGTTTAGGATTCAGTGTTGTCTTTCACTTAGATGAGTTACTCTCCCAAGCCTCATCTGCCCGAGGTAACTATAAGTAAATATAATGGTTCTGACTGCAATTTAAACTCATATGATATGATTCCAAAGTCCAAGCTTCTATCACTCCTCCACCTACAACTAACATATGCTAGTATCAACATAGTATGATAGATACTGTATTTAGTATCAGTAAATGGTTCTTACTGTAAAATAACATTACCTTATATCAATCTCCATTAAAGAACCCTTTTTTAAGTTGATAAATGGTTGCAACAATGTATTTTATTAGGAATTTTTGTATTATACTTTTAAATGTTTTATATCATTATTCATTTATTTAATATTTTTATTTGGTATGAAAAAAATAATTATTGGGATTAAATGACCATAAAGGTGGACATATTGTTAAACTAAATAACTGAACATAACCTTTTATTTCTGTTTAGGAATTGAAGAGGGACCCCCTTTATCTGGGAGGGAAATTTGGAACCTTATCATTTTGACAGAATTACCTTTTGTTGTGCGTTTTACTGAAAGAGTTAAGGTAAGAATTTCAAATTTTCAGTCTTTGAAATTTATTGTAATTTTGTTCAAATTTCTATTTAAAATCTGTAAAATAATTTACTTTTTACTTATTAACCAATAAGATTATAAAAATGGTTCAAATTATAGAAAATGTTTGATAATAAAAACTTTCTATTATGCTTTAAGTTTTGCATAGTTAATTCCTTGGTTATTAATTTGATAATCATAATGGCTATTAAAAATTTCCATGAATCATTTTTTTATATCCACATAATACTTTGCTAATATCAATGGCAAGGTAAGACCTGTGGAAATGTGATTATATCCTCAGCTACAGAGGTAGACAGGCTGTTGTGGTATGCTCTGTCCAAACAGTGTAGTTGGATCTCATGTCACTGCAAGAAGTTCACATGTTAATTTGTATGTCTCTGATTAGACTATCTATACAGATTAGCTTTCTAGATAAATCCCTGCTGGTCTGAGAGAGAATCTCTCTTCCTTTGTGTCATAATGATGATGCTCTGCAAATTAGAGG
This sequence comes from Xipholeptos notoides, assembly GCA_036873565.1. Lineage (NCBI taxonomy): Eukaryota > Metazoa > Mollusca > Cephalopoda > Idiosepiidae > Xipholeptos > Xipholeptos notoides. The sequence goes on from JAYKTE010029092.1 coordinate 10,305, forward strand.
CATCTTTTCTTGATTTTTTTTTCTTTTTTTTAGAGAGAGATCTCCATAAATATGGCCAAGTATTGATTTATTCTTCCAGCTAACTTTTTTCTTCTAAGTTATATACATTGGCATTAAAAATCAAAGCTTAATCATTAGTTTTTTTTTACTAACAACAGGGTTTATGCCTATACTTTCTCAATCCTAGATTTAAATCTTATTTCCCTAGACATCTGCAGCAAGTTTATCTTAACCTTTAATAATTAACCGATTAACATAAGATTTGGCATACATTTTACAAATAATTGTTGATTTTCATTCTTTCAGATTTTACATCAATATGTTGGACAAGACCGAGAAGAACATCAGTCAGAAATGGCAAATTTTCAAATGGGTCCATCAATAAATGTGAAAATTAGAAGAAGTTATATTTATGAAGATGCTTTTGAGAAGTTGTCTGAAGAAAATGGTAAACAAAATTTGTTTCACAGAATTTTTCATTTTATTTTTTGAAAGAAAAAAATTCATACTTCCCTAACCAGCAAAACCGTTTAACAATTGGAATATTTCCAGAATTCAACTAGAGTAGAGCCAATAAATCTAGACAATATTGTGTAAATTCTCATAAAATAATATTTTTGAAAGAGAAAAAATGTTTACAAAATGTTTTACAGAAAAAAATTACCCACAATTAAACCTTAAAAAGTAAGAAACTAGCTTATTTTCTTAAAATAGTAGAAAATAAATATTCTAAGAAAATAAGCTAGTTTCTTACTTTTCATGGTTTAATTGTGGGTAATTTTTTTCTGTAAAACATTTTGTAAACATTTTTTCTGATTCAGAAATATTTTTCCATGAGAAGTTCCTCCTTTTTAAGATTTCATAAAATTATTTTATTTTCACCTCAACAAAAACTAACTAATCTTTTTCAAAAACGAAACGTGTCTATGGTTACATAGTTCCACTACAATTCTCAACTAATAAGTCTGGCATTTTTTATCTAGCCCGAGTAGTTAAGCCTGGAATTTTGATGATGAAATGTCTTTAGACAAATATGAGTATAAATTTTATAATAAAATCAATATTTAAGAAGTATAGGCTTCAAACTTCCTTCGAACCTTAAATTTACTAGGAATATGATGATATGATCATAATTTTTAATTTCGAAATTCAAAACCTGACGAGTTGGCATCAGTGTACAAATAACAACCTTACAAAATAGTGGTTTCACAAAGATTGCTGAGACTGAAACATTTTGTAAGTCTCACAATAACTTGCCAAACTAATTAATTATGTCGAATAAAGTTCTTTCAGGCAATCTTAATATGTGCATATCCATCTAGTATCAGACTACATTCTAATATCTACATTCTGTTCAGCGGAATAATGTAGATGCATGAGTCTTTAGTGAGAGACCACCAGTTTTTGATTACATAAGTTGTGTGTATGACAGGTTTCACTGTAAATGAAAAATAGTAAGCTATTTTTATAAGCAGTATTTTTGAAAAGCAATAAAGAATTTATCTGGAAAAATAACATTTCTCCAATAGAACTGATAGAAAAAGAATTAAAATCTGGCTTTCTTTACCAATATTTTTAACATTTGATTATTAAAGTACTTTCTAAAGCACAGTACTTTCTAAATTATATTTTCTATAACTATCAAATTATTTTGGCTCACTTTAAAATGTGTGTGTGTGTGTGTGTGAACATGTATAAGGATGGTTTTTAATAAACTAAAACGTTATAGTGTCAGCCTAATTTAATAATTATATCTGTAAGCTGTTACTTTCCAAATACTCATTCTTTTTATAACAGAAAAGGAAATTAAAACTCAGAAGAAATTCAAAATATTTCTTTAATCCAATGAAAGTTTTCTTAAAAAGGTGCACATGAAGAAAAAATAGAATTAAAAAGAAACAATTGATTTTGTTAAGAATATGAGAAACAAATTTCAAAACCGTAGAATTTAGATAATACTATACAGGAGAAAATAAATGTATTGTATTCAGGGTTTGAGATAATTGAATTCATGAATGAAGTTATAAATTATCCAAAGAGGTATTTTCAAATATTAGAAAGGTACTTGAGTTATTGATACAAATATTTAAAGAATTATAAACATTGAAAAATTACAGAGAACAAGAGAAAGAAATGACAAGCACTTACTTCTCCTCCAGTCGATGGGGCCACATCAGAATACCTTGATTCACAGATCACATCATCAAGTTTTTTCACTGGTCCTCTTTTGATACCAGGGAATGTCTGTGCACAATTCTCTGCAAAGTACCTGTATACCTTCCAGGTTTTGCCAAAATCATACGACCTCTCTACCAACATACCAGCTGGTCTGAATGTTTTAAATCTCATAATCAAATGAGTGAAGTGGAATTCAGCTTCCAGGTCCAACTGTATGTACACATCTTCTTTTCCATTCTCAGCTTGCCACCAACGTCCACGCTTCCGCCGACCAAATGAGTATACAATGTTTTCTATACGATGGTTCAAGGGCTGCTTCCGAAGTGGACTATAAGGTTGTTGGGAATCACAGTAGAAGCATTTCTTAACATCCTTTAAATGACTCACAATACAATACTGTTCAGGTTTGTTGAGGCCACACGTTGAATCTGTGTTAAGATTTTTCTCTCGGCCGATGAGCAAATCTCCAGTGGCAGGATAACAACTCCCCTCTTCGCATCTTGGATGTTGGGCATATATGGCACCTAAAAGATAGAAAATAGAACCAACTTGAAAGATTCAAAAAGACGTCAATGCACCTACAGTTCGAATTCAAAGAAAATGTTATTCCTACACAATATCAATTCATAATGACATAGTTGGTTTCTTCTCAAATGACCTTTTTTATATAATTAAAAATATATTAAAAATATTCAGTAATTATGTAATATTTTGATTTAATAAATTTGTTCTATTATAAGCAAAAAAATCAAGTTTCATCAGTGTAAAATAATTTGACTCCAGACTCAAACAATATATTTTGAATAAAATAAATATAATATCCATTGGAAATATATATAAGTTTTTATTATATTTTGAATTTTGATACATTTTGTTCCATTTTTTCCCCAGTGATTGAGAATGAAGTGAGCATCTCACAAAAATATGTTTTTAATTTGGCCCCAACAGCTCTTTGACTTCTGCATAAAAGACATGTAACTTTCACACATGCTGTAACTTTTAGGTCAAAGTATAGAATTAATAATGTTCTATTCACATATGTACTACTTTCTTTATTCATTTTGCTTCTCATTTCACAGAAAAACAAAATCAGAAAACAAAATCAGAAAACAAGTTCTGAAAAGTTCCATGTAATAGATACTGTATATATCTTTTTTAAATAGCAAAAGTTACATAAACAATATTTGACTTAAAATGGCAAAAATATGCAACAAAAATAAATATTCGAAAGAAAAAAACAATAGAAGAAGGGTGTCTGAATTTAATAGATCAGTCTTGATTACTATCTTTATTCAAGTTATTCAGACTTCTACCCTCATCTTCAACTTTTCAGCCGATGTGCCCTTCGGCCTTACTTAGGTATTACTTAAACTTGGGAACCCATTTTGAATTTGGGAGCCTTTTTTAACCTGTGAACTTAACCCCTTACTCTGCAGGGGTAGACCATCCAAATTACATAAACATTACCAGGTACTATGTCAATGTACGTAGTTACACTGGAGTTAATTTCATTTGACAATTTTATTTTAGACATCTGTGATATTCTAAAACAAACTTTGACACATAATTTTAATATTATTCAAGGTTTTTGAAAATCTTTTTAAATTCATAGACATATTTAGAAATATTTTTTAAAGGATTCATTAAAAAAATACAAGGAATCAAAATGAAAAAAAATTCTACAACAAATATTGTTTTATTTAACACTCATTTTGGCAAAATTAAAAATAGTAAAAATGTGGCCACATCCCTTGAATAATATTTTTTTTTAATTTGAGCATGTTTAATGAAAAAAAACAAAAACATTTTTTCATGATAATATCAATAATATATTTAACAAAGTTCACACTTCCAATCATAAAAAAACTAAATAAATTCAATTGATGAATTCATCCACTAATTCTTTTTTAAACATTTTTTTCTATGATCTTGATTCACTCCTCTTTCTGACAGATTATATAATCCTGACTTAGGGGTAAAAAGCCCAAAATGAAGAAAGGGGTTATATTTGAGTGTAAAAAATACATCCATTATAGGAAATATTAATAATGATATATTTAATATAAAATTCTTTATTCACTTGATGAAAATTTGAGATGGATTGGATTCCCTGATTTTTACTAGATTTGTAAAGATAGACAAACATGTCAAAGAATTTTTAAAGACAATTTCATTTTGGCAAAGGTGAAAGAAGGAAGGAAGGAGGGAAGGAAGGCAGGCAGGCAGGCAGGCAGGCTTCAAATTGTGATAAAATGCTAAGCATAATACTTCTGATCAGGTTTTATGGAATAGTTTTTACCTGGTACAATCATTTGCAGGCACAAAAAAAAATCACCACATAAAAAAGAAAAGGGTTATACAAAAAAGTATATTACTACTAATCTCCTCTACATCTTAATTAGTAAAAAAAAATTGATGATTACCAGTCACATCTGTTTTATGGAAATTTATAAAATCAGGATATTTGTTGCCACCAGCCAGCATTTAAAAAAAAAGGTTGGTTATTAAAATGAAATTCAACAAAAAACATGCTCAATCATTTATGGGCTCTTCCACCCCCACACACACACTGCCTGCCAAACAATAACTAAATGAATTAATTTATCTAATGCTTGCATATTTCTTTGAAATGAATTACTCTGGTGAGTACAAGACAGACTTTGATGTTAATCAAGTGCATATGAACTAAAGAGACAAATAAAACTAGTATGTGTTTCTCAATAGTTAGTGTTGAGATGATTCCTAAATTTTGTCCGATTCCAATTTCGATTGTGGGAAAATGTTGATTAACGATTCCGATTAACGATTAACTTAAAAATTCAAGAGAATCGTAATGAAAGAATCGTAAAT
>JAYKTE010029203.1:0-15331 GCA_036873565.1 Xipholeptos notoides
TTTTCACTGGGATTTGAACTCGTGTACTACGTATCCAAAGACCAAGCTTTTCCCACTGCTCCAACCTCGCTGCCCTATGGATCAGTCTGCCTGTAAACAAAGATAATGTAAGATAAAGAAATACGTAGTGATTTGAAAGATAAAAGAATACTAACAATTGTCTATTTAGATAGAAAACAAGATTTATTGAAAAAAATGTATCAAATGTGTAGCAGCATCAAAGAACACCAAAATGAATGAATCAAAACTTTTTGAAGAAAGTTTATCAAAGGAAAGATAAAATAAAATAAAATAAAATAATGCTGGTTTGTTTCTTTTTTTTAAATGGAATGGTATTCAGTTTTGCTTCAAAGGATATTTGTTTAAGTGGAAAGCAACTCTTCTCAGGATGGAACTGGATATCTATTAACTCTTTAACTGGTGTCCATTGTATCAGATGCTAAGGAAGAAAAACAAATCAGAATTAGAATTTTATATAAAACATAATTTGGTGTGGTTTGGTTTGGTTTGTGTTCAACACACCTATCAACCATTTGTGGTTATCAAAGTTCACATAGGTTTTGTGGGGAGGCTCTGTTTTATTTTGGATTATTTTGTCGTGGAATTTAAAGAATCGGCACATATGTTGAGCTACAATAACCTCTTGAGCAGGCCAAGCATGGTTGTGGATACTATATGGGAACCGATAATAAATAAAGTTAGGTCAGAGACAATTAAAATAGTTTTATCAAGTCATACATTCGTGATACATTAGTAATACAATAGACTTGAATAACATTAGGTTCATAAATCCCCAAAATTTAACATTTGTCCATCATATCAGATACTAAGGAAGAAAAACAAATTAGAATTAGAATTGTATATAAATCCATTTTTCATTCTTTCAAGAAAGTATGTTGGTGGCCATGATATTTACTTGGTTGAGCACCAAACAAAGTTCGGCACAAGGCCATTTTTTATGTGCTCATCCCTGGGCTTTTGTAATCAGTGTTGCCCTCCACCTAGATGAGTTAGGAGGAAATAAATGTTTCACACAGAATATGTATAAATATCGATACATAAAAGTTCTATTTTGAAACACGCATCTGCATTTGTCTAAATAAATCTCCATCCTAATACGTTTTACATCTAATGTTTGCTTCCTGTTGATTTTTAAGGAAATCATTTCTACAAAATGTCATGCGCTAAAATAAAACTATCTGAAATTAGTTTTTGAATAAAAAAGAAAAATGAACACATATCTCTGCCAAATCAGCGTTAATGAAATAGCATCATGAGTTTAAAATAATCTTTGATCAAAGTGTTCCCAAAATAGTTGGGCAAGCCATGATAGGTGGAAGCGATAAATTGATGTGAAAAATAAATTTATCTCTTCTCTTATTTTTTTTTAATAAGTATCTTCATTGGTCTGTGGGTCATAAAGTCAAAAAGTTTTTGGTATTATTTGTTTAGTTATGTAGAGTTCTTCAGATTATTTGTTGGGTCAAGATATTTGTGTTAGGATCATATTTTCTTTTTAGATTTAGGAAAGCTAGAATTGCGTTTGGATTTATTTTGGGGAATAGTTCTTTCATGTAAAATTTTTCAGATATACGTGTGATCACCCGCCAATCTAGTAGAAAGTGTTTTACAGTGTAGTGTTCTTGGCCCATCGTGCATTCTGTGGGTGGGGGGCATTTTTTAAGATAGTTAGAGGAGCTGCAATTGATGTAAATTTAAAGATACCCAGAGTTTCACCAGAAAAGAATGTTTTTGAATCATTGGTCATTATTCAATTCTTGTAGACTGTATGTTTTCAGGGATCATATATCAGAAATGAAAGCCAAGGAAGAAAAAGAATTTTACTTCAACAAAAATCAGTTTAAACTAAAACTTCTCTCATTCACTTATTAGTGCTGGATATGCAATCCTTATTTGTTTTTAAAGAATAATTTCTGTGTAATGAACTGGGCTTATGGGTTCGTAGGAATGTATTTCGAATTGGTTAGTCTTCCTAGGTATCCCCCATTATTAAAAAAAAAAATACAAAGAAAGAAAGAGAAGTTAAAAAAAAAAAAGCGGTGAAAAGGCTTGGCTACCTCAAGACAAAACAGTAACAAACATGGATTAGAGCCAATTTCATGGTCTGCTAATTTTATTTACCAAGAACCAACACTTTTATTCCTTTATTTTTGCTCTTTACTGACTAATATTTGTGGGTGCTAATTAAAGGAGAAAGTTTTGCTTTTGCTTTATTTCTCTTTATGATTTAGTTTAGATTAATTTGTCGTTTTTGTTTCCATCTCTCTTTTTTCTTCTTTGTAAATGGAGATTTTTAATAGATAAGATATCAATTCTAGAAGTGTGTAAAAATAACATTTCATGGTTTCAAAATTGGCCTAGATCTAAATTGATAGACAAACACCTAATTTCTTTTAAAGGTACAAAACAAAAGTAGTTTACCCAAAAACAAACTGATTAGATAAAAAAAAAGAATAAAACTGAAAAGTTGGTTGTCTGGATCTGCTTAAGGAGTTTTGATTTTTATCTTTATAGAGTTATTTAGACTTCTACTCTCATCACCCAAGATGCATGGCATTAGAGGTCCTGGTAATTAGTATATACAAGTTCTACATGACATCCATTTGGAGAGGATAGGTCCAATACTGACTGAAGACAAAAATAACTAAAAAAAAAAAAAATTTAAGGAATGTGAACAGTCTACCCTTGTGGAGTAAATAATCCCTAACCCAAAGGATTAGGTTTGTAGTTGCAAGAAGGTTCCCAAGTTTGAGGTACTATGGTATTATGATTCTCAAGCCTAAACACTGAACTACTGCCCCACCAGAGTTTTCTTCATGGGCCGCAAACACAAACAAACATAAATGAATAAGAATCAAAACAGAGCAAAGAATAGATGTAAAAATATCAGTATTGTGATTTATTCAACAAAATGATGACATGTTTCAAGATAGAAACTTCCATATATCACTGTTAAAGTTTCTATTTTAATCTTAATCTAAATCCAAGTGGACTTCCCCAAAATACAAGATTCAAATTAAACTGGAGTGAATTTATTTCCAAACAACCAAAATATCTGAAAGAAGGCAAAAGGACAGAATTTTTTCTTTTTCTTTTTATTTCTTCATTCACTTGTTTCAGAAGAAAGATTTATTTTGTTTCTTTTGGCGAGGAGGGCATGAGGGAGGATGTAAAGAGGGGGAAGTAACTTCAAATGATAAGAAGAATGATGTATTGTTTTTGATATTAATGGAGAACCCTAAGACGTGACAAGGTTTAGAACTGATCAAAAGAATTCAAAAAGAAAACTACAAGATAAAGTTTCTTCATTGCTAAGTTTGCTTTTACTTTTCTTGCCAAGAGATACTTTCAGAAATTAAAAAGAAGAAAAACCAACTGAAAATTTAAGACTCCTTTGTTGTTCATAAAATTATAAACAACATTTGAAAACTTCCTTATCAGATAAAATTAGATGATAAAAAGTTTTTACCTTTCTTTGTTTAACAGTCTATTAACTTTATAGACATTTATTGTTCATACCATTTTTTTAAAGCAAGGAGATTAGAAAATAGTATGAATTGAAACTTAAGAAAAATAAAAACAATATACTTTAAGATATCAATACAATAAAAAAATTCATTTATAATTCCAAAAACCTGGGTAGATGAGGCCCGTCAACTAATCTAGGTGAAAGGCAATGCTGATTACAAAAAGCCCAGGAATATGATGAGCACGTACAACTGAAAATTGTGCCTAACTTTGACTAAGTATGTCCGTGTGTAATAAGCCTTCAAGCAGAGGAGTTCTTACATTTTTGCTTGAATTTCAGGCCTTGAAACAGAAGACAAGCAGAGCACTACCAACATCTGATGCTTTTTTAATACAGGAAAGGAAAAAAAGCTACAGAAACCTGTGAAAAATATGTATGTGTATAGAAAGAATGCTGTTACACAACGGGTGTGCCAGAAATGGTTTGCTCAATACTGAAAAGGGAACTTTTCAGTGAGAGATGCATCTTACCCAAGCCAGCCAAAGGTGATTTACCATGACCAAGTGAAAGGTGTAGTTAAAAAAGATTGCAGTTTCACAACCAGACAAATTGCAGACATTCTAAAGATTTCCAAATCAGGTGTGGAAAATGAATTGCATAAACTTGGTTATGTTTCTAAACTTAAAATAACAAACACACTTTTTGGCAAACTGAATACTATAAAATAATATTAAATCTATGAAATGTGAAAACTTAAGGATAGCACCCAAGCAGAACACAGCTTAAGCATTATACTTTGAAGGTAGTTTTATATAAACAATATATATATGGTTGGGGGAGTATAAAAAGTTATCCATATTTTTGCCATAACAAATCTTTTGTATAACATGCATATAATTTTTGAGTGTCTCTCATTCATTGAAGATGTTTTTGCCATTTGTAGCCAGTCAAAAAATGAACAAATTTTTTGGCCAACCCCCTAATTCAGTGGATTCTATGGACTTAGCCTATCATGATATACAGAAGTCTTCTTTATTTTCTTAAGTGAATTATCTGAAATCTAATCTTCAGTTATCTCTATGAGCCTTTTTTTTATGCAATGGAAGTAATTCAATATCCAGCATATGGTGCATTTTTTATATTTTGTAGCTTGACCTTAATTCACTAGGATGCTTTCACTTGGACAATTTTCCATCTATCATCAGAACTGGTCTCTAACTTAAGATTGCTCACAGAAAGATAGACCATTTTAGCATTGGAATTCAAGCAAATAATACAAATAGATGGTATAAGTATGGCACTATAAGTCATGCCACACAGGCCCAAGATTGGGATTACCTATCACATTGGGATATTTTAGTGACTCTGTTGTCTTGCACAATAAAATTAAAAACATTACACACAAATCCTCTCATCTCACTTGATCTCTTTTTTGGCAACCTGAGCCTGAAGTAAAATATCAACCTTATGTTGTGCCATATTGTCTCAAGGAATCCACGTTGTCTCTAAATCAAACACTATAAAATATTGAACTCCCAAAGAGGAACAAAGACAGAAATAAGAACAAATTTAGAATTCTTTTTTTAATTTTTTCTCTTCGTCAACCCCCGTTGGTCTTTTACACAAAGTAGTAATTGTTAATCTTAAAATCAGCCTGCTCTCTGCACACTGCAAATGGTAAAAAAAGACTCTCTCCCTCTTCTACCGACTTGCTGACCAGCTGGAGTCTTCTTCTCTCTCGGTCCCTCTGTCTTTTGGGCTGTGTTCATGACAACAACTTTTTCGATTCTGTCTCCAAAAACTTTTTCGACAATTCTGGGCATGGCTTTATCTTTTGGCCCTGCCTATCAATTTCCATACAAAAATGACCATTATCCTGTAATTTTCCCTGTTTCCCATATTAATTAAATTGACAATAACCTAGTGTGCCAACACGAGACAAATTCTACTAAAGTCTGTAAAACCACTTAATGTCTGCTATATAGTACTGCCAATGATTTCCATCTTGCACCCACACCAATCATAATATTGGAGGCAAGTTCTTGTGGTCATTTAATCCAGGTACAAAGTCCCAGTTAGTGGATGAACCTTTCTTCTCCCTAGAATATGGTATTAAGTAGTGAAAATGTTTTCAGTTTAGTTTCAATGTACTTAAAATGTAACTATTATAAATTTTTAAATAAATTAGTTAGGATTCGTTTTTTAAGAACTATATTGTGAATCATTTAAATTTAAGACTTAGAGTTATATGAATTGGCGGCTTGAGATGCTGAATTGACCCTGTGAATCACAGTGGAGATTGTCCAGCTTTATTTTACAAGTGATTGCATTTTATATGCAAATGGCTTGTGGATGTGTCTAGTGAAATATATTGTAGTTGTGTGACTTTTCTTTGAACTTATTTTCTTAGACTGTGCTGACAAGAGTAAGGACCACCCAACTGTATTTTCTATCATCTCAGTCTGAAACACCAAAAAAAGGTTTTAAAAACTTCCAGTCAATTTGTAGACCTAACAATTCATCAATCACCGATCAGTTTTACTTACACACAATACTAGAATCTCTCAGCTATAATTAGATTTATATTTTTCTACTAGAATTCTTTTATTACAAGTTGATGATAAATAGCTTTCATGCCAACCCTCTTTATTAATAGCCTTGTGCAATGTTTTACTTTTAGCACAATAAATTATACTTCTCTTTTCCTCTTTTTTTTTCATTTGCTAACTAGAATTTGCTTTCTAACATCTACTTAAGTGATGAAGATTACAAATACTCTTATATGGTCACAAATAAAAAAAAGCTATACAGCAAACCAGAAATTAAAGATTTCATGAATTACTGTGATATCAAGGAATTAACAGATTTTTTCTTTTTCTTTTTAGAAAAATGAATTATCTCCCTTGAAAACCACTTTTTGGAGAATATAAAATGGCTATTATTAAATAACATTAATTCTGAAAGTGGATTTCTTTTCATTTTCTCACAGAAAAAAAAAAATACTTTGCAACTTGTTTCACCTCCAGACCAGTTTATGATTATAAAAAGTCTTGTTTTACAATAAATTTTGTTTTTTTAGGATTTTTTTCTTTTTTATAAGTGTATAAAAACATCAGATTTCAAAGTGCAGAAAATTTTAAATATAAGTAATTAAAAACTAAAATTAATGAATTTATTATCAGAGAATGTAGCATAAAGGAAGCAGAAAGCTTTGTTTTTGTGTTTTAGACACTTTGCTAAAAATTGTGAAAGAGAAGAGAAAATTTAAAAAACAAAGACGTAAAATTTACCCACTGTTACCAAAATAAGAAATTTGCATCTAAAATCAGTTTTTCTTAAATTGAATCTAGATAATTCATCATTCTTGATATGACACTTTTTAACTTGCCCTAGAGGTAGCACTGATAAACAAACCTTCAATCAATGACATTTTTGTCTATAGTTTAAAGATAAAATTACTTTTATCAAAGGACTTATGCACCCATTTACTAGCTATTTTGTTTTTAAACAAATACCTCTTCTGTCAACTCTCTTTAAGCCTTTATCTTATATGAAGATTAATTTCTTATTATTTTAATCATTATCATCTTCAGGATTCTGTGCCTTAAAACATTATTTGTTAAGGTGGCTTTCTTGGTTGCACTGAAATAAATCATAATTAATAATAGAAACTGTTATTATTTTCAAGGAAAATATAATTATTTAAAAAGTCAAAATAATAAATTACATTTAAAAAGAAAGATTAAAAATAGAATAGAATCTATTCATACTACATTTAAGACTGCCTTAGAATTTAGTCAGAGTTGAACAAACAAATATTTAAAGAATGTCTGGTTTAAATACTTACTACATCTAAGAAAACTTTTTTTTAACATTCTTGTTTGTTTGGTGACTTCATTGAATCATAATGGATACTACACTTTAAAAGTTTAAGTATGTCCTTTAATCCAGCAAATTCAGCTTTCAATAACTTCAAGTATTTTTTCTAATCTCCAGCTCTCAAAAAATAAAGCATTGGTCAATATTTTTTTTATATTTTCTCACAGATATTTCAATTATATTCACATAGATCTTTACATTTAGCTTAATGCCTTACTTACAATATTTCTAATAACAGATTAATCAACATCAGTTTGTACTGATGAGAAAGATATCTTAATGATGAAAAGGGAAAAAGATGAAAAAACAAAACTTATAATTTGTATAACTATTTTTCAGACTGCTGTCCTTAGTTTCTTCTTCAATTGTTCCAGGATCTTCCATTGTTGGATTATATCATGCCCACACCAATTAGATAAAAAAATAGTTATACAAATTATCAAGCCTCATCCCAAAGATTCGGAAAAACCAAAAAATTTGACGAGTCATCTAATTTAAGAGGTGGAAAAACCAACCAGCCTTTTATAAAGCTGAATAATCCATAGTTTGTTCGAAATATGGAAGTTAAAATAAATAACAAGATCATAATGAGGCTTTAAATCAGCCCATTACAAAAATACAAAGTTACAAAAGGTTAAAGTAACAACTATCGAGAAATGTTTTAAATTACTCTTAAATGTTACTTTGTCAACAAAATGCAGGATTGTGGTTTCTAAAAATTTCTTAATTTGTCTAAAAACAATAGATGCCCATTCTTTGCTTTCTTTTTGCCTCATCTGATCCCTTTTTATTTTTTGTATTAAAAGCAAAGAAGGGCAAATTATTTTGATTTGTAGAGCAATTAGCCAGCAGTTGCCACACAAAACTAATTCTATTGACCTTAATCATACAATTCAACTTTATAAAAGTAGATAATGTTGTGGGTCCTCAGTGCTGTACTTGGAAAAGTGTATTTGTTTTTTGGTCAAAGGAGGTTCCTGTGGAATCATTTTCAAGGTGCGTTAGATTATTATTGTTTTAATCCTGGAAAAACATTTAAATCGACATCTTTTCTGCATAATGGTTTTTTCCAGAATTAAAACCATACCAATATGACACAATTTTATGGTAAAGGTAACGTTTAATCGTCAAATTGTTCTAATAGAAGGAAAGATATTTTTCTTGTAGATTTTAGTGTGCTGAACAAGAATCTGCTAACCATTTTCGGGGCAATCCATTCCTCTCTCTCTCTCTAGCCCTAACCACGTAATACTAATGATTTGTTACAAAAATCAACCCCAACACAACTCTAACCCTAAATACGACTGGGTGTTGATGTGCCTAAGGATTTAAAAAAGCATGAGTTATCTTTCTTCGTAATGTGACGCTCAAACTTTACTAATACCTATTTTACTAGATTTCACAATATTTCTGCAATATTAATTTCAATTTTGACAAAACACCTGTCAGTATTTTCTGAATAAATATCTATCCCAGTGGTTTTTTTAATGCTTATTCTTTACACTGATCTTTATGCTGACCTATTTGCAGAAATGGTGACTGTCACTTTTTTACAGATGGCTAACCCTCAAGCCATGTCCGAATATGAATGAATCCGCATATAAGGTTCCACATACCCCACCTGTTTTGCATAGTTTGCTGCATACTCTACAGGATAGTCCTCCTGGTGAATGGCCCACCCTTGAGCTTAGAAACACAGAGACAGAAGTCTAGTATGTTTGTAGGATAGAAAACAAAGCAAGAAATGATTTTACTAATTCTAAATGTTGTTCGTTCTGCTCTTTTTGTTACAGTAAATTACCCAGCAATAAACAAACATTATTAATAAATAAGCCAATTAATTGTTTCCTCTCATTTTCATTTAATGTCATACATCACCAGCAATTTTTCTGATTTTGATAAAACTGGGCTTGTAATGTTAATTAGATTTTCATGATTGATATCTTTGGTTCCAATGATGGGGGCCACAGCCTACAAAGAAGGCAGTTTAAGAGTTGTTAATATTTTTGTATATTTTTTGTTCGTTTGTGTTTTACGGCATATCAACCATTTTAGGTCATTTAATGCTGAGAACAATCATTTTGGGTAAACGTTAGTTTTTTGTATACACTTAGTTTTTGATTAAACAATATGCATTATTTAACCAATAGCTGGAGGAAAGTGGGGATTCATACCTTTTCCAAGGGTATTAGTCCGAATATGAACGCAAACGGAACGACTGGGATTCAAACTCGCGTACCACGATTCCAAAGTTCAACTGCCTATCCACTCGGCCAAATCGACTTCCCACCACAAAATGAGAAGCAAGAAAGAAATAAGAGAGAAATTAGATCATTAAAACATTGATAATCTTAACGAGAGTAAAATAAAAAATAGACGAACTAAAAATGCTGTTTCTTATTTACCAGTGAATAAAGAAAGACTTCATCAATTTTCTATTATTAGAGTTTGTTTTATAAATTTCTGAAATTGTTTCCTTATTATTTCTAGTTGTAGAATACTTAAATCTTTTAGCTTTTCTCAGACATATTGATTCTCACATTAAGTCTGATGAGAAATGTTGGTTATTTATTTTTATACCCCAAAATACAGTTTGTAAATATTTTAATTGGGAGTATTTTTTTTTTTTTTGGCTTTATCTTTGTTGTTCTGGATATTTTATTTTCTATTTTCAATACAGATAAACCCGTTCTTGTTCTATTTAAGGAATAATTTGCTTCATTTGATCTTTGTGCGTTTGATTATTTCCACTTAACTACAAATAAGTCACATTTGCTTATTAATTCTCTGTACATTTTTACAAGTTGGATTAGAATATTTTTAGTATCATATTATACATACATTCTCAGCAAAGGTCGAGTAGTGGTAAAAGCTTGGACTGTGGAATTCTATGATATAAGTTCAAATCCTAATCACAATCAAAACCATTTAAAAGCTGAATCTGGCAGATGAGGCTTATTAACTCGGGGGAGTAACTCATCTAGATGTAGGGACAACTTGAATTTCAAAATCTAGGAGAAGGGCAACACTAATTATAAAAATCCCAGGAATGCCTTTCAGGCCTTGGTGGATTATATAAGTGACATTTGCTTATTAATTCTTAGTACGTTTTTACAAGTTGTTTCAAAATATTTTTAGTATCATATTATACATGTGGATAGGCAGTCAAACTTCAGAATCGTAGTACGTGAGTTGAAATCCTAGTCTTTCCATTTACATTTATATTCAGACTAATACCCTTGAGAAAGGTGTGAATCCCCACATTCCCGCCAGCTATGAATTAAATATGGGTTTAAAATAAAAAACTAAGTGTGTAAAAAAACTAACATTCAGTTAAAGTGATTGTTCTCAGCAATAAATTACCTAAAATGGTTGAGATGCCATAAAACACAAACAAACAAACAAACAAACAAACAAATTATACATATATAGGCAGCGAAAGTCAGCAGTGATAAAAGCTTGGACTGCGGAATTGTATTATATGAGTTCAAATCCTAATAAAAACCATTTGATTCACTTTCAACTGCATCTGGCAGATGAGGCTCATTAACTTTGGGGAGTAACTAGTCTAGGTGTAAGGACAACACATATTTCAAAAATGTAGGAGAAGGGAAAAACTAATTATAAAAAATCCAGGAATGCCTTTAGGGCCTTGGTGGATGAAGAGCCCTTGAGTCGTGGTGGAAGTGGTATGGGCCAAGTGAGTGTGTATGACTGTCACGCAGCCACAACCACACAAAAACAACATCCACAGTAATTGGTTCTCTGACACCTTTCACCATCTCTTCACATCACTGAAGATAGGAGACAAGACAACATATACCCAATACTCAGACATGAGTGGGAGCTGATGTCAAAACGACAACAAAAATAGAT
Organism: Xipholeptos notoides; assembly: GCA_036873565.1. Lineage (NCBI taxonomy): Eukaryota > Metazoa > Mollusca > Cephalopoda > Idiosepiidae > Xipholeptos > Xipholeptos notoides. Next base: position 11,246 of record JAYKTE010029203.1, read on the forward strand.
ACATATACCCACACAATAAGTGATATTTGCTTATTAATTACATACACACACACACACATATATATATATCAATATATATGTAATATGTTATAAAGATAAACCCATTATTATTTTATTTTTAAAAACCCATACGTTATGCGTTTCACTGCCTGTTACAGCAGCTTATTTCTTTTCTCATTCTTTTAGTCGATTATTACTTGTTTAAATATGGTTAAACTCTTATATATATATGCATGTATGTAAAAAATAGAAATTAAATTCCAACAATGTGAAAGATATACATAATATATAATTCATAGGTTACAGTTTTTAGAAAGGCTTTTCATTTTTATTGTTAAAAACATCATTTTTCGTTCATTTTAGCCTTGATAATGGTTTGTATAAACCGAAACATTGAACGTCGGCTGTTTAATGATATATTATTAATATATTGTTATTGTTATTACTGTTGTTTTTCATAGGTATATTTTCACATATATATATATATATATATATGTATATATTAAAGTAACATTTACATATAATAATATAAGAATAATCCCATGTAAAGAAATTTAAATATTTATATCACATAATTTAAACTATGTGCTAACAACTTTGGAACACTGTTATTCTATCTTTTTTCTTTTCTTTTTTAAAATTTATTCAGAGGCCAAAATATGGTAAAAATTTTTTATGTTGAGCTGTATTTTTGCTGTTTTTTTGTTTTGTTTTCAGATATTCATTTTTGGTGCATATACTTATAGATATTTCACATATACTTATTCAATGAATAATAAATTTTAAATCTCTGGCAGAGTGAGATAAAGGAATAGTTAAGAAGAAAAAGAAAAAAATGGATTTGTATTTTAATTTTTTTTCTTCGTCTTTAATCATTTCCTTTATCTCACTCAGTCAGAAATTTAAAATTTAATATTCATTGAAGATTTATATATGAAGTATTATTATTATATATACACACACATATATATATATATATATATAAAGTAGTAGCGTTTGTGTGTGTGTATTTGAGTGTGTACAACTCTTCTACAGCCCAAACCAGAGGACCAATCATAACCAAATTTAGCATGATGATTGTCTACCACCAATGGATGGTGCACACTATTTTTCAAGGTTAAAGGTAATCAAGGTCATAGTCTATCACGACCAAAGTTTGTTTATGTATACTCCCTGGTACAACCAAAACCAGTGGACCAATCATGAAAAAACATGGCATAAAGATGGTCTCTAGCCAAGGGATGGTGTACACCAATTTTCAAGGTCAATGTAAAAGGTCATCAAGGTTATAGCCTATAAAGGTTATGTAACACCACAACCGCACCGGACCACAACCACCCGTAATACAATGATGGCCTATTTATGTTTTATGTATACTTTTCTACAGCACAAACCACTGGACCGATCATGACCATATCTGGCATTATACTGGTACCCCACTTAGGGATAATGCACAGAATTTTTCCATTTTAAGGTCAAGCATCCTTTTTTCTTGATGGCGCAAAGTGCGGGTATCTTTGCTAGTATACATATATATATTGATTAGGACCCTAGGTTTCCACACCGGTGTACTTTGTCAGGAAGCCAATTTCAAAATTATTCTAAAATGATTTTTGATGATTATAAAAGGTCTTAATGTGTGTTATATATGTATATATATAACTGCTCTATTTATTTATGAGCACTCTACTTTGCAATACAACAAACTTACTTGGACTTTGGCCCACTATGTAAATTTGGACAGTGCAATACATACATATAAGTATAAATAAAAAAGATATAAAATAATAATAGTTCACATACACGCACATATATATATATATATATATATATATATATATACATGTCTGTATATTTTAGTGACTCAAGTTTGACAGAAACTGTTTTTAGATAAATCAACTAATAAAAGGTTTTGTTTTAATTCTAAAGCTAATACTCATAACTGATGTAGGAATTCCTTGAAAAATTTATAAGTTATATCTTATAGCTGATAAAAATAAAGGTAATCTTGCGTAAATTCATTTTATTTTAATAAATTCTGATAAAGAAAATTTTCTAATTTTCTTTCAGAAAATAATATATGTTCACATAAAGATAAGTGGAACAATATTTCAGTATTCATATGTGAAACCAGGTCAATTCAGATAAAAGCATTCATAGATGGTTTTATCCCTCATTCACCAATCAAAGGACAATGTTTATATCTCTACATTGATAACATAAGACATTATAATGGACTGAACTGGTAATTGGACTTTTTGAAAGAACCTGCAGAACTTTGTTTTATTATTTGTTATGGAAATTTTATGTTTTTTGATGAACAAAAATGTCTCAAGTGGAATACTGATACGAACAATCAATTTAATAGGTTCACAATGTTTGAATCAAATGATTTTAATTTTGTAGATTTCAGACTTGTTATTTTTGTGAAATATTCTCCTCAATCTGGACATCAGCAGTGAGGTTGGAGCTGTGGGAAAAGCTCTCACTTTCAGCTGTCTCGGGATTATGAGGCTCATTTATTCGGGAGAATAATTCATCTAGGGGAAGGGCAACATTGATTACAAAAGCCCAGGGTTATAATGTGCACATAAAAATGGCCTTGTGCCTAACTTGGGTTGGTTCTCGACCAACTAGATATATCATCTAGGTGAACGGCAACACTGATTACAAAAGCCCAGGGATATAATGAGCACATAAAAATAGCCTTGTGCCTAAGTTGGGTTGGTGCTTGACCAAGTAGATATATCATTTAGGTGAAGGGTAACACTGATTACAAAAGCCCAGGGATATAATGAGCACATAAAAATGGCCTTGTGCCTAACTTGGTTTCATGCTCGACCAAGTAAATATGATATTAAAACACGTGAGGAGCTAACTGAAAAAGAAATGCTTAACAACAAAAACAAATCTTTTGTTAAAAGAAGAAAAATAAAACCAACACTAGATTTCAAAAAAATATAGATCCAAAAACAATATCAGTCAATTTAGGACACCTGATGATGGCATCTGTCCGTCTTGAAAGACAATGGAAAGTGTCATCAAACTATGTATGGTCGTCAGACGGCCTACACAGAGATTTGTTTATTGTGGTGAAGGCTTGTGTAGCACCATCCCCACTTCTTGGAACTGCCGATAACACAAAGTAGGTGCATGTGAGGAAGGCCGAAGGGTGGTTATTCGGCCAAAATGTTGAGAGAAAGAAATCAATATGGATGAGGAAAATAGTCCGATTAATACTTGTAGAATTGTTCAGTATTGTTTGTTTCTTTCCGTCTGGTTCGTGTGAAATAAAGAAAATCATGGAAAGGTGAAAATCTTTTTGTCATTTTTTTTCTGCTGTCTATCATGATGTTGCTGGTGTCGATTTTTGGATTGTAGTCTATTTATCCTTGCTCTCGTCATTTTTGTTTGATCACCCAAATCATCCATACTGTTTCCAGGCGGGTGTGTATTTCAGAGAAAATATAGACAGATAGCGGAAATCATTCTCAAAAATAAGGACTCTGAAGACTTGTGCATAATCGACAGGTATTTTGGGGTAATGTATGCGACCCTTAGACAGTTAGCATAAACTATTCTCAAAAATAAAGACTCTGAAGACTACTGCATAAGAGAAAAGTAAAAAAACTGAAAGAAAAGAAATGACAGACAAGAGAGTGAAAACAATATCAACAAACGAGGGTAGCGGATAAAGAAATTGAAAGTTTGTAAAGAAATGTACAAGAAACGTCATATTGCATTAAAAAGTAAACAAAAAAACATTGTCCTGAAGAATAAATGAGTGAAACATACCTTTGAAGCTAGGGACTAAAGTGAATAGTCAAGAAAAGAAGCATGCTGTGCGTGCCTCATGGTGACAGAAAGGGAGGAAATGAAGACCCCCACCGGAAGAGGAAATAGGAAGAAGGTAACTTTCTGGTGAAGAGTGCTCAAAGGGAGATAATGGTTTCAAAAAACAGGGGACAGACCACCATCATCTCTACAATCTTAAAAAGCATAACATCATTTCAGTGGAATCCTTAAATAATATTATTATTATTATTATTATTATTATACCACAGACTCTCTCTACCACAGTCAATA
>JAYKTE010029314.1:0-15330 GCA_036873565.1 Xipholeptos notoides
AAAAAAAAAAAAAAAAAAAAAAAAAAAAAATGGTTGGGGGGGGTTCACGACGCGGATTTTTTCAACGTGTTGACGTCATGCGAAAGAGTCGCATCGCAAACGTAGATCCGAAGTTTCGTTAAAAACGAAGCGGGTCTGCAAAGAATGAGAAACTCCGGGTTAAAGGCAAAACTGCGAGTTTCATAGCGCGGAACGCTGCCGACCCTAACCGAAATGGCCTGGTGGGTCCAGAATTGTCTGTGCACTCGTGGTCTCTGAGTCTATAAAAGCCTGCAAAAAAACCCTAGAGACGCTATTTATCGTGAACATTTTATCTATAGGTAGGAATTGTATACGTTTTTGCTATGAAACTAAAAATACTAAAAATAAGGGAGGTCTACTTAGGGCAGTGGATAAGCAGTCTAACTTCGGAATCGTATTACGAGAGTTCAAATTCCAATGGTTCCATTTACATTCATGGGAAAGGTATGAATCCACCACATTCTCTCCAGCTATGGATTAAATAGTGCATATTGTGTGTTAGTAAAAAAGACTTGACAAAAAGAACGTTTTTGAAAAATGATTGTTCTCGGCTTTAAATAACCTAAAAGATTGACATGCCTTAAAAAAACAACTTCCAAAAATACCTAAACAAAGTAACTTAATTGAAAACCTGATACCCCAAAGAACAAACTGTTCAAATTTCACTAATATTTAAAAGTTACTGCAAAATGATATTTAAGCCTTATTAATAAAGAAATTTGCGGAGAAGGAACGTTCAATTTTTTTCATTTTTGATAAATTTATAAAACTATTTTTCCGCAAAAATGTATTTATTTGTTTTGCAGCATATCAACCTTTTGGGTCATTTAATGCCGAGAACAATCATTTCTGAAAAATGCTCTTTGTGCACTCGTAGTTTTTTGTTTAATAGTACACTATATAATTCATAGCTGGAGGGAATATGGGGATTCATACCTTTCCAAGAGTATTAATCCCAATGTGAACGGAATGACTGGGATTCGAACTCTCGTATAAAGATTCCGACGAATTCCTACTTCCTATCCACTGCCCGAAGTGGGCGTCCCTAAAAGTAATTGTGAATGAAAGAAAAAAAAAAAAAAATCTCGCATGAGGACTTTTCTGTTTTTTTTTTGTTTTTTGCTAATAGTTAAAAAAAAAAAACAATCTTGAGGTATCAGATCATTTTGAAAATGTTTTCGTTAATTTTTCTATTTCTTATTTCTTATTTTTGTCCTGCACTAGTGTACGCACTTCCACTTCTGGTTTATTTTGTGGTCATCATAATTTTAAAGTTTTAGAATTATGTAATATTAGTACTTAATATTAACAATTTGAAAAAAGCTGATAAAGTAATAGATTTGAATTCATCCGAATTGACAAGATTGACGTTTTGTTTCATTTCAAATTCTTCATAAATAAATATCGTATTTTTTCTTTCTTCTATTAAAATCTTTTAAAATTTTACGACACTGTTTTCTGAATGATTGCTTTGTTTCACTCTTTCTCTCTTCAGATGAAGACTATGCGGCTCCCAAACATATCCCCGCAACCTCAGCAACGGCACCCAGTCCGACTTCCTCCTCAAATCCTCCCTGTTCCTGGCTCTCTTTGTAAATCTACCGGCGGCAACTTAACTTATGACCAACCCTATCACCCAGCGATTAACACTAATCAAGTGTCTGCTTCGCTTAGTAACGTCTCTGCCATTCAATCTACGCCATTCCTTAATCTTTATCGGTCAACTATGAACCAACTTCGAAGCCAGCAACAACAACGCACAGCCCTTGTCGCTTCTCTAGTTAGCCAGAAATCCAGTGTCCGGGAATTAATGCTGAAGAAGCAATTGATGCAAGCAGTAATGAAACACCAAACAGATCATGACTATCTGGTCTTCCTGCGCAAATATGCCGAAGATGCTACAGCCTCCATAACTAGCGGTAGTAAAACTCAACAGGAATTTGATTATCTTGATTATATTCGACGAGATGCTGCCGAGGAGTTCCGGCGGAATGGTGTGGAAGTGACGAATTTTGAAGGCCTTCGTGTCCATGGTAATGAGAGTAGTCGCCATGTCTGTTGTGTTGCTCAAGTCGGCGAAGGGAAGCTGTTGACGAATATAGCAGATAAAGGACGTGTCGAGTCTTCCATTACCTGCAGCAGTGGCATGGGCCATGTTGACGACAGTGCCATCCTCAGCTATGGAGAGTTCACCACCACTTCTATGAACAACCACGAACCGACTTCAGAAACGAGCTTCGAAACTTACGATGCTTCTCCTAAGAAGTTGGAGAGTGGTTTCCCGGCGACGAGCACTGCTTCCCAAGTAAACCTTGCTTCCAGAAATCGCCGGAACATTTTCAGGAATTCTCGTTCTCATGGACGCCAGGGCCCAAATTCCCAAACTAATGAAGGGCAAAGGTCAAGACCGGGCAAAAAAGTTTTTCCTACTTCCATCCCTGGCGGTTTTGGTGGGAGTCGGAAACCAAAGCGTTCCAAACCTTATGACGGTCTTTCTCGGCGTTCCGGTCGGTCTAGGACAAATAGCAATTCAACCGAAAAACAGGAAGCTCACACCCTAAGAACTATTGATCCTGCAACACCAGAAAATTCGAAATCAACGCGGTGACCGTTAGTCTTGACCTCCTAAGGTAAAAGTCACAAATTATAATTAGACTTTGAGATTTGTGCTTGAATTGGTACATTATTATTTAAGATATAAAATCTTAACTTTTACTGTGATGCAAGCATACACGAAACGTTACTTTGCGAAGGCATTTGTTTAGATCCCATTAAGGAACAAAGCCGGCAAAAAAAAAATCGTTATAAAACCACTCTTTAAAATCAAATTATCTAATTTTTTTTTCTTTCTATAAATCTTTTTTTCCCCTCTTTTCAACAAATTGAAACTTGAAAAAATCTAAAAGGTAAAGAAACAACGTCCTTGCTACGAAGCCAATTAAAATCTATAGGCTGCAACAAACCAAATTGTTACAAAGCCGCTCGTTGAAACCAGAATATTCAATTTAGTTAATTCGAATTTGAATGTTTTTAAACCCTTTAACAAAAAGCAAACTATTTCTTGCAGGTTTCCATGGACGTCTTTTTTTTTTCTTCTCCTGGATGATTAGTATCCATATGGATTTTTCAAGACTCTTTCTTCAATTTCTTTGTTCCATCCAATTCCATCTTCTGCTCAATTCTATCACTACAATCACCAATAACCTAAACAGACTTTTTCATGACTGATGTAAAAGGATATATAATACGAAATATGAATAAATAAAAATAACTCCGCATATGGAAAATATATTTTAAAGCCGACCCTTAAACGTTTCGGTCGATAGAAAGTAATCAAGGCTTGAATAAGCTTGAAAATGTGTAGCCTAATGACTGTTTTTTATCGACCAAAAACGTTTAAACGTCGGCTTGAAGAGTTTTTTTTGTGTGTTTTTATTTATATTTCATACTGTCAGAAATTAAATAAATGAATTTACACTTTATACTTCATTGGCCATACACTTAACAATGTTTCCCCTTTCTCTACACGGCCAAACACCCTACTTTGACAACTCTGGTCATCTTGTAGGTAAAAAAATTCAAATAACTTTTTTCTAATACCAAAACTGTTTATTCAAAAGGTCACCAGTTAGTTTTTTTTTTTTTTTTTTTTTTTTTTTTTTTTTGGAAAGTCTCCTTTGGTACAGTGGTCATGCGACTAAACTTTGAAAGTTCGAATTCCTGCAGTTTTCGATTCAATACTAAAACTACGTACTAACCCCGCAAAGTTATTTGTTAAAGATTTCTCTGCATTAACTATTGTCAAGGTCGATATGCCATTAGACATAAAACCATCCAACAAGCAGAATTACAAATAGTTTAAATATGGAATCTAGTGTCTAATTTTAAAGTTTGTATATTATCATGTTTATTATCATCAAAGGACTTAGTAGTAGAAAAAAAGGTTCTAAAATTTTAACTTTTTCCATCTATTTCTTTAGTCTTTCTCTATTCAAACGGCCAGGTTCGTTATTTTTAAAATTCTTTTTCATTGTTACTAAACACCAACTGAAAACTGTCTAAATTTTGTTGAGTAGCAACCTGTATTTATTTTTAAATAGAACTCCGACCAAACTCTCAAAAGCTTGGTTCTTTACTGCCTTTAACAATGTAAGTTTTAACATTGTATTACACAACTACAGTTGGTTATGTATTATTGTTGACTTCTAAGAAAAGTGCAATCCTAAAAAGGTATTGTTAATTAAATAGTTGAATCTTATATTAGATTATAAAGATGCTCTTTAGAAAGTTGTGTAAAAAAACTCTTTAATGAAAGAATGCTGCATATATATGCAAACTAGTCGTTAAACTTGACATTACCTGACTGGTAAGTTCGCTGAAGAGCCACTGTCTATCTGAATACTAATAGGCTACAGGCCCAAAGGGTTTTCATACTGCGCCCTAGACGTAGTGGAGAATAAAAAGCCAATATTCCCATTAATTTTCTCCCCAAACACGGGTAAAGCCGAATTGTAATTGGTCACATTTGGGGATAAAGATATCCAAAATTCAAGCATCCTACTTGTGGATTATGATTGAAAAAACGAGTTAACACCACCAAATTTCGCTGGGGAGAAAAGTTACAGCAAAATGTATGGATATTTTTAAAAGTCTACCCCCTTTACAGGACATTGAAAGTTTTTGCGTGAGTGTGTGTGGTACACGTTCTATAAATTAGATATTGGAACAGTGGACCCCCACTTATTTCCATTAGATTAAAAAAAAAACAAAAAAAAAACAAATGTAAATGATTGTTAAAACGGAAACCTTTTCTTTTACACCAAGCCATTAGATTCAGTCAGCTTTAGAATGTCTTTTTGACCAGGTCCGTCTTTACTGAATTAAGTTCATTTGATTTGATCAACTTTTCTTAATATATATTTAAAAAAAATATAAACACTGGCTCCTTTCTCGAGTGCGTTTGTCGAAAAAGAGGGTCAAATTGAACATGAGAACCTGCAGTATTAACAGACAAAATGCTGAATTTTGTTAATTTTTGTTATCTAACCAGAAACAATTGGATGGGTTAAATTTTTTTTTTTTTTTCGTCAAACGATAGATTAACCGTGTAAATATGCAAATACCTTCTACACACACATATATAAATATGTTATATATGAGTGTTCACCTTTTTTGAAATACAGAAACACTTAAGTAAACTTTTTTTTTTTTTTCTCCTCTCCCGCTTTTGCCTTCTCCAGTCAAATAAACGATCATTTGTAAGAAATAGTAACCGGAAGAGTCTTCCAAAATGCCGCCAATATCATGTACTTTTTCTTTTTATATTCTGTTGTCTTAAGTTAAGGGGTCGTAGTTCAGTTCTTCGTGGGTAGTCAGCAGCAGCCATTGCACTTTGTCTGGGAAAATAAAGTTTTAAATCTTTTTTCTTCCACAATCTGATTTTTCTTACCCGCCTCAGTGTTTTTTTTTTTGTTTTTTTTTTCAAATTGATAACTATCAAAATATTTGAAATAGCATCGAGCAAGCCGGACCCTGAGATGCGCGATGCGGTAACAAAATAACGAATAATCTACATGTTTAAAGTCGAGATGAACCGGTGGGGCGGGGAGAAGCGAAATCTGAGCAATCGTTGAAACTCTAAAGATAAAAATTTAAGTTTATTCATGTACTCACACGATTTTTTTTTCTTAATGAAAAAAGAACCTGAAATCTCACTTTTTTTTTCTGAAACCTCATATTCTTTCAAATATGAGACAAATGAATCTATCGATCTCCCTCTGGTTATATATATAGGTCTATCAACTCACCAGTTTCAGGCTAGATTTGGTACTTATAATTTTTACTAATTTGTTAACAAAAGGACAATTCAGAAAAATGGTTGCCTATATTACAACTACATTAGCAGTTGAAGAATATATTGCTTAACAAGTTGGGAAAATTCAATAAAATTTTGTTATCAGAAGACGGTTATCTAGGAGAATTCAAATCTTTTATGAACATTAAGTTTTCAGGTTTCTCTGATCTTATCGTTTGGACCAAGAAAAGGTGGTTAGTCTAAGTTTGCTTGGATTCAAATGATAAAACTCTGAACAAAAAGATATCCACTTTATTTTTTTATAGGAGGCCGTCTGTAAGGTAAAATGATAAAATTCAAGCCTTGTAAAGCAAAATTGCTTAAGTACAACTAGAATTAAATTCAGTGAAATTACTATAACCCCTCATAATGCATAGGTCTTCAATCCTTTGTGTAACTTTTTTTCCCTAAATAAAACTGCAGTATCTGGATAAAATCATCTTAATTCTTCACCTGGCAAAGAAAATCTTTTTGTTATCCAAGTATTAAATTTAGGTCACTATTAAGACCTATCATAAATATTCCTAAAAAATCTCAACCTCCATCAGTTAGACAAACAACTGAGGAAGGAAATCATGCAATGGCAATCATTAGAAACTTCAGTTCTATACCATTTCAACTTTTCAAATAAAGGAATCCACTTTAAAATGGAAAATAACCAACTTCAAATTGAGAATTGATATAATAAAAATAAAAAATAAATGAAATTTACTTCATAGGTACGTTTATATTTCATTTGCCTAAGAAATTTATAAGTTAATGACAGGAAGAAGTAATCTGTATTCCAGACACAAAGTCTCATAGAGATCATCGCTTCTAATTTGCTGATGCAGGTTTCTTTAGTAGTAATGATCCCTGGCCATCACTTCTTAAAATCTCTAAAATTGACTCTGCCATACCTCTCTTAACGTCAGCTTTAATAACTGACCAAAACTTTTCAATGGGGACAGTCACAGTTTGGTGTGGTGTTGCCTATATTTCTCCTACTCCAGTTTATGCAATAACCAAGCCAATTCCCCTTTGCTTTTCTAAGACACTCCTTGGTCCATTCTTCCACATCCCCTTTTTGAATGAAACTTTAAAAAAAATTATGTAGTAAATATGATGTAATCTATTATTACTAATACGAAGTCTATTTCAATCAAATTCTCAATTTAAAACCGTGTATTTTAAAGTTTTTTTTATATTCTCAATTTCAAGTTAACTATAATTTTAAAGTTGAAAAAGTATAGATCAAGTGCATCAAATCTGCGTTTTCAGTTGATTTCTAGACTATCGTTATTTGGCGCAATTTTTGAAGAGTTGTGGCCTTGATAGGAGGGTGTTTGTTTTCATGACAATAGCTCACCCGCTCTGGTCAGGTAAAGTATATTCGATGCACTGCAAATAAAGAAATTCGTATGTAAATTTATCACCTGCCTTCTGCGTTGTTTTTGTCTCATTTACAAATTTATCTAATAATGTAAAATCTACATCATAATTGATTTTAATTATGTATCTGGCCTTATAACTTGCTGTATTAGTCATGTTTATCATTTGTATGTATGTCTCTGAAAGAAAGTCATGGCTATTTGAGACAATGCAATTTCTTTATAGAATCTATTCACGGCAACAATCGATAATGATGAAATGCAACTTTAAGTATCATTAAAAAAAAAAAGCAAACAATTCATTTATAAAATGAAAAACCTTATAAAAACCTTTCATTTGATAAATCACAGAAAGTTTAGTTTTAGGAGTAACAAAAATGACTTCACGTGTTCGCACCGATCCTTTCACTGTGGGAAACATCTCTGGAAGTTTTCTTTTCAAATGGTGTTCATCTCTGCAGTCACATTCTGAATTATCTCTTCTATAAAACAGTCTTTTCAGTGACGAATTCAATTTTAGAAACAACCAAAAGTCGCAGGGAGCCATGTCTGGAAGGACAGGAGTTTGGTTAAGAAATGTTGGATCGAATGGGATGAGTGTGTGAAGGCGTTGTTGTGATGCAGTTGCCAATTTTTCCTAATCTACGTGTGTGGTCCTTTGTACCCAACTGTGTTACGGATATCAAAGAAGTTGCACAAGACTTTCTAAACACAAAGCACGACAGTAGCAAAGCAAATCAAGGTGATACGGTTTGTATCACCTTGATTTGCTTTGCTACTGACGTGCTTTTTTTTTTGGCTTTGGCGACGACTGTCATTTGTTTCTAAGTCGTACCTATACACCCATGACACCTCTCCAGCTATCATGGTGTTCAGAAATTCTGGATCAGTGTTTGCAGTGTTTAAAAAGTCTTGTGCAACTTGAACACGTAGGCCCTTTTGTCCAGGCGACCAATTTTGCTGCCACTCTGTAAATGCTCAAATTATTATGCAAAATTGTATGTGCAGAATCTTTGCTCCCTCCAGCCTCTTCGGCAAGCTTCCGCACAGTCAAACAATGATCAGCCATCTCCAAATTTCACACCCCTCTCAACCACAGCTGCACACCGAGCAGTTTGGGGCCTGCTAGAATGCTGGTCACTCTCCGCTGATGTGCGGCCATTTTTGAATCGGTTGTTACACCCATCGCATCTTTTCCAAACCACCACTGAATCTTACAAATTGTTTTGCTTTGAGAATCACCAAGTTTTTGACATAATTTGATAAAGTACCGTTGCTCAACACGTTCAATCATCTTGAGAGAATTGGTAATCCTACGTAATACGTTATATATCACCTCACGCAGCGACTGACACATTGAAAGTTCAACCACTGTGTAGAGTGGCGCCGCGTTATCATCTCTATTTCACGTAGGAAAAATAAAAGTTAGATACTGTTTAGACAGGTCCTGTATTGTTGAATACCACAAAATTTTAAAAGTTTCACTATCTATAATTTAGAATTAATTTTCACGTGTCTATGATTCATTACAGATGATAGTAATCAATCATAAACACTCGTTTTTAACTTAGAAAGCATTACTTGATTAACACAATACATTTTCTCAAATTATTATTTCTTTCAAGTTTATGTACAGCCCCATTATTTAGTTTCTGATGGTTTGAGATATAATTGTGTCTGAATTAGTGAATACTGTGTTATTAGTAATTGCAAGTTTTTAATACTATCCCCAAGTTTTTGTTATAACTTTATGAAACTTCTATGGTGATTTTTTGTACATATAAGTCTGACAGTGTACCTGTAATAAGAAAAAATTTGTTCACTTACAAACAAAAATAAAATAAGCAGAAATCATATCTAGAAAAAATTTGCAACAGTTTTTATTATATTCAGCATTATTATTATTTCATTTTTTTTTTTTTGCTTGTTTTTCTTTTTCTTCACAATAAAGCCCTGTCCAGGTAGGGCTGTTTTAGTTTTGTTGTAGAGGAAGAAGAGCTGTCGATGTAAGAAAAATTTTAATTAAAAATTTGGTATCCCTCTTTTATTTATTTATTTAGAGAACCTCCCTTAATTTAATAAAGGATGAATTACTTAATACTTGGACACTTTAATAAGAAAAAAAAAGATAATAAAAATTTGAACACCTAATATATTTGTCATCTTTGTGTTTTTTTACGATTAGGAATGGGAGGTTAGTTTTTCCTTTTAAAATGATCAAATAAAGTTTTCGACAAAGGAATAGAGGCTGGATGGAAAAAATTGTATGCGATTGTGTGTAATGTTGTTTTTGAAGGACCAAGCTGCACAAATGACTAACCGACAGTGGGAAAATATAAACCTAATTATATTATCATGGTCAAATATGTTTTTACTATCACAATTTGTTGAAATTTGGGACCGGAGAAATAAGAGATTACTCTAAATGGCAAGATTTATTGAATTACCATTGGTATTTTGTGTGAAATTGCTTTAGTTTCAACTGAACCTAAAGCAGCAGCTGTAAGTCTAGATGGTCTTTTGTTTGAAAGCCATTTTAAAGATGGCATGACAGTGTAGTGAGACAAGGAACAAATCCATTTGTGTACTTTATGCCACCTAATCCCATGCATTTGTATGTATTAGTTTTTAATAGAGTGCAATGGAATGATAATGAATTAAGAAAACTTATACTTTTGCCATTCATAGTAGAATGAAAATAAGAAAAAAATGGAGAACTGAAAACAAATGAAAATTACATGGTCAGATATGAGTGTTCATTTTTTCCCTTTCTTTTTAATCTGATCTAGTTTTGAAGAAATTGGAATGAATATAAGATTAGACTTAATAATAATCTAACCGGATATTACTTAAAGAAATGAAGTAGTAGAACAGTGTTTAACAACTATTCTTTATGAGTAGTCAACTCTACCAACTAACACTTGAATGACCTGCAAATGATATTCATGATTGTGATAATCCCATATCAAATTTCTTTCAATAACAGTATCTATTAGCTATGCAAGTGAATTATGTAATTAAGTAAAAAAAATACTGAAATTTAAGATCAATCTGAAAAACTGGAATGTTTTTCAAAAATTATTTCTTTGGTAGATAAATATGTTCATAAGAGTGAAGGAAGAGAATTAAAATTTTGCACTAAGTGCAAACAACAAATTCTGCTTAAAGATAAATTTATATCAAAACCCTTTGTCCTCTTCAAGACAATTTCATGCATATCTTAGCAATCAATCTTACTACGGCTAATTGTAAAATGTGAGTCCATTTCAGAATTCTCTTTATGATAAGTGATAATAAGCTAAATAGATAATTCAGTTTTGATAACTTTAAAGTAAAATACTGATAAGTTTGTTATTCCTTCAAATGTGTTGTTTCTAATCTGAACCAGACTAACTAATTCAGATGATCAATGTCTATCAATATTATATAACTAGAAATATATTTACATTCTAAAAAAGTGAATACTTTTCTTTATTGACATTCCTTTGGTAAATGTCAATGAAATAAACTTTTATATATTGATCTGAAATTTTAATACAAGCAAAATTAATTTTCATTTATATTTCTACAAAAATAAAAAATAAAATCTATTGCTCTCTTAGTCCAAGTAGGAGTGTATAAAATTATTTTTTTAAAATGTTGGTCATATTTAAGAATCAATTAATGGTAGCTTTTCTTTTGGTAATGATCAACATTTGAGAGAGAAAGAAATGCTTGAATTTTCATGATTGATTTACAAGTAATGAAATATGGATTTTGTATAACTAAACAAAATCCATCTATACTTGTTTCAAGCTTAAACCAAATAATTTGTGATGATGATGATTATGAAATGATAAAGCATCAAGTAAGGAATAGTTTGCTCTCAAAATTTTAAATGATGATTATAAAATGAGTTCATAGCTAAAGTTCAATCCCTTTCCCGCAAGAGAGTTATTTCTAAAACCTGATATTGATTGCATAGTCTTTGTGTTAGCAACAATTGATCTCCTAAATATATTACAAGAATAGACTAAAATGGGAAATTTGCATTTTCTTGGAGCTCTTCAAGTTAACGAGTCAACAAAGCCTGATTACAAGGAGGCAACTAAAGTTTTATGAAATTTTCAGAGGCTTCTTTGTAATGGATAAAAGCGATGTAAATGTTCACATTAGACAGCATTAGGATGACCAAGGATATATTTTCATTTAAATGAAATAAAAAAAATATAGATGGGAAAAGGTGGCACAGAAGTAGCTAGAATTTTGAGGGGCCGGTTTTCTGTTAAAACAGATACACAGTAATTCCTTGAACAATAATAGAGAAAAACATGAGATTAAAAAAAAAAAAAAACAAAAACCCCCGTAATAATTTAAAAGATTTGCAGATGTGTCAGAGTTACAGCAATCCCATCCCCACCCCATTGATTTTTAAATTAACATTTAAATCTTTTTGACTTCTAATTCATTCCTTTATGTCTTTTTAATTTTGTTTATAGTCTGACGAGATCATATCCATGTACGACAAATAGTTCCTCCTTCTGTTGTTGCCACACTCTCTCTATGGAACTTACATTTCTCTTCTTCTTTTAACAGCAGGATTAAAGGAGCAAAACAACAATATTCCTGGTTGTGTTCTGTTGATGATGATCTCCTGTAGAGGAGAAGTCAGATGACTTTTGGAAGATATTTGGTACTGCCAGCATTTGATACTGTTGTTGTAGTTGGTATGGTTTAATTGTGTTTAACAGCCTATCAACCATTTGTGGATGTTGTAGTTGGTCTTTATGAAGAGAATGTGGCTTTAAATGGATGAACAGTAATACAAAAGAGGAAGAGCAGGAGCAGCATTTAAAGTTAGCGAAGGGAAGTAACTCCCTTTACACTTGTTATAGGGTTGTAGAAAGAGCACCATACAGAGTTTAGAAAAAAAAAGTAATAATGCATTCCATTCACACAGACATTCATTGACATGTACAATGCTTAATCACAGTGATGAGCAAGATCAATGTAATAAAAGAATTTTATAAGGCTAATACAGTTTTTGACTAAGGTTTAGAATATCTATAGATATATTATTGAAGAAGAGTCCAGCAAAGATGACTAAGACGGGTCAAGGTCATAAGAGTATAAAAAAAAGAATGGGTAAAGAAATGAAATATAAAGGAACAGTGGATTAGAGAAAGAGAGAGAGAGAGAGAGAGAGAGAGAGACCAAAAACTAAATCTAACTGCACATAAACTCATTGTGTTATTATTCAATGGCAAAAATGAATGCAGTAAGTAGGTTTAAAAACAACCTCAAGTCCTAAAACCATGAAAATATAAACAAAAGAGATAAAAAATGTCAACTCTTATCTTTATCACATCAAAATTATGTGGCATGAGTAAAAATGTTAATATGGAACCATTCAGGCTAGTCTTAATGCATGGACCCAATGTGCACTAGCCTGGATTCCCCCTTAATCTTTGGGACTCTAGTACACAGCTTTGCTCAGGGCCTAAAATACTATAAAGATGACCCTGGAACCATTCCTCAAACTTGCTAATATCTTTTTTTCAAGAGAAATAGAAGTAAAATGATTCTATTTTACTTATCTTTCTTTTGAAATTTTATGCTGTACTATGAATTCAGCATAAGCAAATAACTATCTAAAATTGAATGGCAACAGCCAAGTGAAGATTCAGAAGAAAAAAGGAAGGAATTAAATCAAATTTTCTATTAACTATCCTATGAATGAACAGTTATTATAAGTCAACCTTTACTTATAGTTTTTAAAAATTGGGGAACTCTGACAGAAGATAGTAGAATTTGGCTTGTGTCCAACTACTTGGATAAGCACACATTACAGATATGTATATTGCAGAAAATATTTAGATACAAAACAGTCTTTCAGTCCCGTGAGGTGCTGCTCAATGCAAATTCAATCTTTCTCAAACACTTGAAACAAAATACTGAGGAGGATTCCTTTTTTGTTTTAACAATATCACAAAGTTTTTATGCAAGTATAGATTGTTTGCCAAGCAGGTATTTTTCCTCCCAAACAAAGCAGGAAATAGCAAAAAAAAAAAACCACTAATCAAAGGTTTTTATACAAATGTTGTCATTATCATAATTACAAAGAACAGGAAAGCCTGTTTAAGAGATGATCACAGTAGCAGAGGGCAAAATAGTAGTTTGTATATGTGCTTAATTTACAACTAGTTGCTACCATACCTTCAACTTTAATAAGGTATTATGGTTGGAGAGAGAGAGAACGGTAAAGAGAGGGAGATATAAGAAATTTTTACATGTGTTTTGGATGAGGTCAAGCACTGATTTTGGATTTAAAAGAAAACACTTATAGTAGATGTACTCTCATATTTTTAAACCAAGTATAAAAACTCAATTTGTTGAAAAAAAAAATTATCAGCAGTAGATGACATTAAATGAAAATTGTCTTTTTTTTTCTTACTATTTAAGTAATCTTTGACTATCTGAATGTTACATTATTTTTTTTAATATATAAAAAAAATAAGGAATTAAAATGTGTGGATTTTTAGTTTGCATACATAAAAAGCTACAAAAAAATATTTTAATTCTCTATGCTCACAGAAAAAAGTTGAAAACTCATGTTATTCTTTAAATGTCAAGTAATGATTAATCAGTTTTTCTTCATATATAATAAAAGTAAATTATAAGTAATTCAATAGCAATGTCATTTAGAATATAATTAAATCTAAAAGATAAAACAAAAATTAAAAAGCATTGAAGAGTTATAGAGCAAGCAGCTAGGTGTTATAAAAAATAAATATCTAAGGTTCAAAATCTACAGAAATATTTAAAGGTTTGCTTTTTCTTATTATTAATCATTGAAATTAACTGTAAACGTTTAGAACAAATATTTTTTCTATGAAAAGTAATTGTTTATCATAAATATAATTTAGTTGAAAAGAAATGTTCACTTTTATAAAACATCTTTTCTAGTTTCTAGCTAAAGTTCAAAACATTTTTGAAAGTAAGTTTATCTCTCAGAGATGTATATTAATTTGAATAAAACAAGATATCAGCCAATCAAGAACAACTTTTTGGGGAAAAAACAAGGATCTGTTAAATCAATATGGTTCTAAAGATATTACAATAATAAACTTGAATACACTATTTTGCAAGAGATTCATTAACACATTGTGAACCTTTCTGATTGGACAGTTTTAATGCTGAGAAAAAAAGAGTAGGTGTTAATTCTAATGAAACTCTGGTTTAAGTGTAAAAGAGAACACAATGGTGAAGGGATCAATCTGCGTTTCATTGTTTTGTTATACATGATTGTGTGAATAAATATGGAAGAAACAAGATTCTCATAAAAAAATGAATTTAAACATTAAAAATGAACCACTAATTTCTGTATGAAATACAGGGCCAGTTTAAAGGGTAACAGAGAGTAAAAGATAAAAATCATATAAAAATAAAAAACCATTGTATAATATAATCTTGCTCATCATAGTTAGGCATTTTTCTTTTTGTCTTGGAAAGGTTTTATTCTTTCCATAATCCACTTTCATTCAAAATTTTGTTGATAAATTTTTTTTCTTAGAAAAGTCTTTTTTCCTCAAGTGCCCATCCCTATGACATCTGCTCGAGGAGCAACAATATCAGTTAAAATGTTCTGTGCTTCAAGCATCTCTCTAATGAGTTCACAAAATGTCACATGACCTTCATCTTTCTGTTTCTGTAAATATGTAATGCTGCGATCTGATGCTTGGCGTACATGGCTCAACAGCAGGAGAGCGGACGGAACGTGCCGCGGGTTGTCAGGATGGTACTTCTGGGCAGTGTCAATCAAAGCATTCAGGATTATTTGCCGAATGTCATCGATTTTACTAAATCCAGCCAACCTCCGCACTTCTGTAAAAAATGAAATAAATAAATAAAGTAAAATCTAAAACAGTTTAAAGAAAAAATTATTTTGACGAAATTTGGATTTTATAGGTCTGAATAAAAAAAACAAGCCGCGTTTGCAGGGTCCCCCCTATTTTTGTTTTTGTTGCTTAAGTATTATTTTCATTGCATCCACCATCCCGCATCCCCCTCCCACCCCCCAATCTTCCAGTAGAGTTTAGTAAAGTT